>JACXGJ010008416.1:8706-27346 GCA_016801105.1 Esox niger | reverse complement strand
AATACAGATTCAGTACCCCCCCCCCCCCACTTGGGTTTGACATAAATGCACAAGCTCTTTGCCCCGTTTATCAAATTCTGTTTGCCTTGAATCATATTCTCAGAAATATGGCAAAGTGACTCAGTAAATATACAGCGCTCAGCTGTATGAGCCAATATCAAGTCTACGCCATAATCTGTACAGCTTTTATACTGTTCCCCTTTCACCCAGTCTGTCTCAAGTAGAGTGGATATGTGGAAGTTCCATTGTTGGGGTGCAGGTTAGATGATGTGAGGCCCATTCAACTCTACACTGCATTGGCCAACAAAGCTTCGTGTTGAAGAATGGCATTCCAAACCGAGATTTTAAAGCCATATACCTTTTTCACACAACTTTTACTAAAGGCCAGATAATATATCTGTTTTGACTCATTGGAGTAGATATTGAATAATAATTACAAAAAAAGGTTGATTCTCATTTTCTGTAAACATATAGTGAAACATAAAGGGTACTTATCATGTAATGGTTGACAGTCTAGAGGGCTAAGAGGCTCTCTGTCATATTTTTTATGGTGTGGTCATGCATAATTTATCGGGCAACTTTATGGTTGACTCCACAACAGGCATTGAGGCTGAAGGAAGAAGCTATTTTACATTCCAGTCTTTGTGTTTTATGATAAATGTACACAAAGTGCTCCATTTCTACCCCTAGCGCACATAAACTAGGTAAACACATAACTCTCATGCACAGCTTCCCAAAGCATATCCATTCACCCAAACAGTAACCCTTCTGAGAAGCTGCCTTTCAAGACACAGACATTTGTGATAATCCAGGTATCGCTGATTGAGCTACTTTGCTGTCATTGATGTAGGTGTAAGGCTCATGTAATTTCTGTAGACCTCCAAAGTCAGTCATAATTGTTGTTATAAGGACAATAAATCTTAAATGAAAAACTTTTCATTTGAATAGACAGTCTAGTTTTATATGTCAATACATATTTATGTGTATATTTGATTTGGAGTCTTCAAAAGTCCAACACATTTTAAAACATGATCATCTGAGGAAGTGATGTGCCACATTTTAATTCACTAATAATACAGGAAAGTGCCCATGGGCTGTTGTTGTGGACTTCTCTAAAGCCTATGGCAACCCAGGATCAAGTTAGTTTCAAGTTGTAATCATTGACACTGCCTGTGATTAAATAACGCAAGGGCTAATATATTTTTCAATCTTCATTGTGTTTATTTTTTTTGCAGTCTATTCTCGATTTCTAAATTCTTTTCCCTACTATTGTTCCTTCTAACTCTCCACTATTTTGCTCCTTCCTTTCAGTTCCTCTCCTCTTAATTATAGTCCAATACGGAATATAAATTATCACACAGGTGCCAGTGGCCAAACTACATTTTATGACCTTTTTCCTTCACTATGGCACAAATGTTTCTCAACCACATAAATTAGCATCGGCCCCACACCCCCAACAGTACAACTGGTAGCTTCCGGAATGTTCTGGGGGCATCCAGCTGGGCCAGCTCCGCCCCACACACTTGCCTCCTCTTGGGACCTCAAGGGAGGTATTTCAGGGCTCCCAGGGAACAGCTTGGAACGAAGGCCAGACGGGCAATCTGGCACCAGGCCAGGCTGCAAGAAGGAGGTGCAGCAATACAGCCAAGAGACAGCTAGGAGAAAGTCAGAACGCCAACCGTCAGCACCCATTCCTCCCAAATCCCCACCAACAGGATGCCCAGGAGTTGACGACGGCTCCCCAAAAGGGGGTTTGTGGAATAGTTTTACTTTTTGGGTAAGTTTGGGTAAGGCTACAGGTAAGTTTGAAAAGACAGAAAAACACCTAAACAACACCATTCCTCAACAAAAAATGTCTTGCCTCTCGAATGTCTTGCCTCTTGCCTATCAAACTTGCGAAAGCAAAAGAAATCCCATCTGAATAAAACAATTCCCCAACCATAAAATGTGTTGGCTGTTGGAATCCAACTCGCAACCACCGGGCTGAAAGCTGGTTGCAGAAACACCCTCTCACCATCCCGACTACAATACACTACAAACAGCCCCTAAAAAGCCACCCTCCAACCCGGCCACAACAACCCTACAAACGCCACCCAAACAGCCACCCTCCAACCCCGCCACAACACCCTAGAAACGCCACCCAAACAGCCACCCTCCAACCCAACCACAACACCCTAGAAACGCCACCCAAACAGCCACCCTCCAACCCAACCACAACACCCTACAAACGCCACCCAAACAGCCACCCTCCAACCCGGCCACAACACCCTACAAACGCCACCCAAACAGCCGCCCACCAACCCGGTCACACCATGGCAAACAGTTAACTACAAATACATTCATTATTGCCTCTAGAGGCCAGATTCCAACAATAAACACGACTCATACGTTGACACTGAACATAATCATAAGTGATTTAGGAGCAATAGGGACATGTTGATATGGAAACGTAATAGCTCGGCTGATAAGTTTGTATCGTACATAATGCTCTTTTGCAGAATAGTTCACATATTTCCTGCGATGATACATGCATAAAAAAAACGCCACTTTTCCACCCTGTGACATGCAGTATACTGTATGTATTTATGCTGTATGTGTGAATTGACCAAATGTATATAAGAAATAGAGATTGTCTGTAGGGTATGGTTGGTTCTGTCTGGATGTGTTTGCTTAGCTGGAAGTAATGTTTGCCCACATATATTTGACAGGGATTGTTTGGAGAAAATTGTGTGAGACATTTTAATGGAAGATGAAAGAAAAAGTTCTGTCCAAACATTACACTTCGAGAGTAAAGCATTATCATCCTTCTTGTCCTGCCCTCACCACCTCCCCCTTCCTTGCAATGATACCGCTTCCCACTGGAATTCATCTTATGATAAATGTAATTGATTTGTGAAAGATAAGTAAGAATCAAACATCTTGGGTGACATAGATTTCATAAACTGTTGGTTGGCAAGTTATTAAACCCAAATTATTTTTCAGGGTTATAATGTCATTTATCAAGTACAAACAGTTTATTGAACTTACTTTTACCAAAACCTCTCCCTGTTTAAATTTTTGAAATAGAGCTGCAGCTTTAGGAATAATTACGGACTTTATCATCTCTAAATGAATGTTTGCAGTGGGTATTTAACTTGCGACTTGTATATCGTCTCTAAATGAATATTTACCCTGGGTGTTTAAGTACGGACTTGTGCATCATCTCTAAATGAATGTTTACTCTGGGTATTTAACTACGGACTTGTACATCATCTCTAAATGAATGTTTACTCTGGGTATTTAACTACGGACTTGTACATCATCTCTAAATGAATGTTTACTCTGGGTATTTAGCTACGGACTTGTATATCATCTCTAAATGAATGTTTACTCTGGGTATTTAGCTACGGACTTGTATATCATCTCTAAATGAATGTTTACACTGGGTATTTAGCCACGGACTTGTACATCATCTCTAAATGAATGTTTAGTCTGGGTATTTAGCTACGGACTTGTACATCATCTCTAAATGAATGTTTACACTGGGTATTTAACTACGGACTTGTACATCATCTCTAAATGAATGTTTACTCTGGGTATTTAGCTACGGACTTGTATATTATCTCTAAATGAATGTTTACACTGGGTATTTAACTACGGACTTGTACATCATCTCTAAATGAATGTTTACTCTGGGTATTTAGCTACGGACTTGTATATCATCTCTAAATGAATGTTTGTAGTGGGTATTTAACTTGCGACTTGTATATCATATCTAAATGAATGTTTACTCTGGGTATTTAGCTACGGACTTGTATATCATCTCTAAATGAATGTTTGTAGTGGGTATTTAACTTGCGACTTGTATATCATATCTAAATGAATGTTTACCCTGGGTGTTTAAGTACGGACTTGTGCATCATCTCTAAATGAATGTTTACTCTGGGTATTTAACTACGGACGTGTACATAATCTCTAAAAGAATGTTTACTCTGGGTAGTTAACTACGGACTTGTACATCATCTCTAAATGAATGTTTACCCTGGGTATTTAGCTACGGACTTGTATATCATCTCTAAATGAATGTTTACACTGGGTATTTTCACAACAGACTTGTATATCATCTCTAAATGAATGTTTACACTGGGTATTTTCACAACAGACTTGTATATCATCTCTAAGTGAAAGTTTACACTCACTATTTTCAGGCATTTTTCTCCCCTGCGTGTGGATTGAGACATGGTCTCAGTAGCCACCGTGACTTTCCAGAAAGAGATGCTGTTACACTGTAATTTAAAGGGATTTATTTTGGGGCCAAACTCTGAGGAACGCATCCTGGCAAGGTATTCCGCCTTGCACTTTTAGTACAGCTGTTAAAAAGAGGCAGAAAAGTACTTAATATCAGGCGGAGTATAGTAGCACATAGGCAGACATAAAACCCGCTGAGCCACAGATCGAGTATCTTACAGGCTTTATCTTTGGACACGCTACTCAGGACCCCTGAGCAGATGGACAGGAGGACATTAGAGCAGGGCATCTGAATGTCGCTAATGATAGACATTGTGGGTTGTACTGACGTCAAGCCATTTCCTGGGCCACATGCTTGGAATTCAGTCTGGGTCAGAGCCTTGCTAGCTGCCATGTCCTGGTGGTTTGCGGGCAGAGGGATGATTCGTCGACAACAGCAAAGAAAGGAGGGAAAAAGGAATGCCAGAGGCTGTTCCTGTTGGCAGGCATGGGCGGGGATCCTGTCCGTCCTCTGGCCGGGTCGTCTAGCCTAGCGAACCCAAGGGAGGACCAGAGCCTTGCTAGCCCCCGGCTGCCCTCAGGCTGGGTAGGCCCACGTCCGCACCAGAACCACGGGTCCTTTGGCTTGGTCTACAGCCAATCTGCAAGACAGTTCCCACACCTTCATTACTCTTTAATCTCCTCTATCTCTCCTCTCTCCGTTCCCTATGAACACCTCCTCTGGTGCTCCTGTCCTCTCTTTCCTTTTCACTCTTTCCAAATACTCATTCCTGAATCCTGCTCCCTTATTACGATTAGGACGTCTTTTCACCACACTGCTGAAAGTGCCCCTTCTGTCAAAAATGGTTGGGTGGTGAAAAGTTGATGGGCTTGTCTTTGTTTGAGAGCGGCAGATTGATTTAGTGTTTTTTGTATTCCTGCTCTGACTCTGTGGTCTATTGAGAAATGGGGGCAGTCATCTACACAAACACCACCATTTACATCCCCCATCTGTCCCTTAGGTGACTTTTTGCAATTCTAAAAGATGTCTTCTCCCGCATCCAACATATTTTAATTGGTGCTGTGAATGAGATGAGATATCACATGGGACTTCCAAGCTGATATGGTTTTTACTTAATGACCAACATTGGGTACTGAAACACAGACCTGGTGACTGCTGTGTGTGACCCCTTAGAAAATGGCTGACCCTCAGAGGTTCTTTTCACCCTTCTGACCCCCCACTACCATTGGCCAGCGGAGGGGTCAGGTAATGTCACACCCGTCAACATTTCGGGTCACCCGTTCTGTCTCAGGTGTTCTGAGCAGTATGATAGATTATTGTTTTTTAATGAGGCTTGATAAAAACAGCTTTCTCTGACAGATATATTGCATTTATGTCTTTGTAAATAGATGCAATAAGAAAAACTGCACTGGGATGAAGACTTCTTATAGTTAACTAAACCAGTGATCACATGAAAACCCCTTACCTTATCTGTACAGTATAATTCTGAATCATTATAATGTATGTGTCTTCTTTGTCCCTTATTCTGTTCTATTTTCTCCCTATGCTTTCCTGGCACTATACTGTACCCTTTCTTCCTTCTTTTCTGTCTCACTCTCCCTGCCCTCTCCTTTTCTCTCCCCTTATACCTCACCCTTGCTGGTCCCCTTTCGCTGCCATATTTTCTCCTTTCTTCCTACTCTCTTCATCATGTTCCCTCTTACCCTCTTTTCTCTCCACTCTACCTGTCTAGTACCTGTCTATTTGCCCTCTCTCCACTCTACTGTCTATTTGCCCTTTCTCCACTCTACCTGTCTATCTGCCCTCTCTTCTCTCCACCCTCCCTGTCTATCTGCCCTCTCTTCTCTCCCCTCTCTTCACTTGGACGATGGGGGCCCCTCTGCAGTGCCCCCCTTCTCTGTGGCAAGGTTGTATTTCTTCATTAGGGCCTCTGGGGGCCGGGGGAGTCCCAGAGGATGTCAGAGTACATTAATTCTCATCAGGACACGGGCCCTCTCAGGTGTGAATGGCAGCGAGCAGCTGTCGACGGGGCTCTCTCAACCACACCACAGCTCATATATCACTCAGTACACACTCACACACAAATGCACGCATCCACACACACATGCATCTACATATCTATAAACCTACACACATTTACAAACACGTACACGTAGACACACTCGTAACCACTCTCACACAGCTACAAGTCACTGGCATTAGCAGTTATAAACAAACTATACCGCTACATTCCAGGCAATTTCCTCCGACATTTTAAAATTAAAGAATTATTTTCAGTTCTCCTATTTGGATTTTGACTGCTACCTAGATGCAGTCAACAATGGCCATAATATCCAGTTATGTATTGTCATTAAACTCTAGTATAAGTACAAATGATATATGTTCAGTTGCGGCAAAAAATAAGGTATGTGCGAAAATATCAGTTTAGGACTTGACCCATAGTAATTGCAAAAGCAGTCATATATCTTTAAGTCTTTAGGGGGACAGAATGCCGTCTCTGGTTAATTTTCCATGTGAGTAAATTTGCTTGGAGCATTTTGAGAGCCGTGTGATTGCCTCATAGTCTCTCCACTGAGGGCCCTAACCGCCAAAGCTTGGGATAGATCACTTCAAATTAATCTCTCTCCTACTCTATGGCTCTCGCTCCCTTCCTCTTGCCTCTCTCTATCTGTCTTTCTAACTCTATTTTCTCTACTCCCTTTTTCTTTCTACCTATTTCTCTCACTTCTTCTGTCTCAGCGTGTGTTTTCTTAGATATTTATCTGCAGTAATTACATCAAGTAATTCCTCCCAATGCAGTTGTTATGGCTCCCAGCAGAAGAGGATACAAATGACTCATATTTGCTCTGTGGTCAATGCTCTGAACAGTCTGAACAGTCCCACTGGGCCAAATAGGGGGGAGGTTATGATTACGATAGTCTGGACTATTAAACCCATTTGTTAAGGTCTTCACTTCTCTGGAGGACTCAGCTCTATGGGAATCTGAGTGAGTGAAGGGAGGTTAGCTATGGTTACTTGTGTTGTTAATTAGCCCAGTTTGTTAGAGGACTTTGCATAAGTCCAACGCAAAAGCCAAAACCAAATCCCCAACTCTCATTTCAACTCAAAAAGTGGTGCTCAGAGTAATGGAAAATCCTCTTCTGCCCCTGGATTGTCCATGGCAGAAAGAGGACTACGGCTCAATACTTCCTCTATATCATCTTTTGACAGTTTTGTCAAACCTTTTCTATGTTGCCGTGATTGGCATCGATTTTCCAAAATCTCAGGTCGTCCCGTTAATTATATATTCATTATTCATTTAGACCGTACTGTTGTATATTTGGTGTCTACATATGCAATCTACTCTCTATCTCTCACACTCTCTTTCTTTCTGTTCTATGCAGATGTGGTCTCGCAGGGCCTTTTATTAGTTACTTATCTCTAATTAGAAGAAAAGCAGGATGAAATAATGATTTATCCCATAGTAGCTGAGGGAGTCTGATAAAACAGAAGCATGTTTGCATTCCACCGGTAGAGGTACCAAGAGCCATTATGACTACAAATGATGCCTAATGACAGAACCAAGAAAATGTATATGTTTTTAACTGCCTTTACTTTTGTAATCAGTGATGCTAGTAAACATATCCAATATAAAAATGCGGAGAACACCTCTGAAATTGTTGTAAACCCTTGGACATATCTCTTATTCCCCTGGCCCTAACTCATTCTATCCTCTGTGGCCCTTACCTCGTTCCCCCGCACATCGTGCTCCTCCACTCTGTTGCCCTAGGAGCAGTGTATACCTGACTGACCTTCGGGGGGGGGGGGTGCTTGCGGGGTAAAAAGAGAGAAGTGTTAGGTCCAAACTCGTCCTTCCCTTCTGTGTTATATAATCAACACAGAGGGAGCAGTTCAACACAGCTGTAAGGGGGAGACAGGACATTTGTTCAGACAAATTTGTATCAAAAAGACCTTGACTTTTGATTATCCAGTGTATAACTTTGTAGTGCCTAAAGGATGCTGAAATATCAAAACTAGTAATCATTTCTTCAAGTTGGCTGTAGGGGAGATAAAGTCAAAAATAAAAAAATATGAATAACCAGAAAACAACCACATTCACAGACCGTAATTATTAGGAGTGTTTGATTCGGTCATGGTATCTTCTGTTGACGAAGACTTGGCACTGCTCACGCACCCCAACCCCAGAGAGGGAGGAAGGGCACAGGGGAGGGACGTTAGAGAAGGTATGAGTGTGGAGGGGAGGAATGAGAGTGAGAGTGAAAGAGTGATAGAAAGGGACAGAGAGTTAGCAAGTTCTGTGTTCTTCAAGGTCACCCATCAAATCAGGCACAAGATCCCAGGAGCCAAGACGGGAGGCTGTAGTGTGCTGGCTCAGACTGGAGCTCACCACCACACTGGGGCCCAGCCATACAGCCCACTGTACGCCCCACCATACTGCACAGATACACCCAGCGGCTGAGCCAGGCTTTGGATTACAAATGAACGATTACCCTGGGTAGAGTTTCGGTCAATTCAACGCTTTTCATTTAACTCTGTTTTTCTTGTATCTCAGGGATTGCTTTAGGACTGAACCCGCTTGCTTTGCCGCCAAAAACAATCCCTGGTGATCAGCGCCGTGGTTACGGTCAGGGGGAGATGTAGCCATCCATCCAGACTAACTGCTCTTGACGTTCAAACTATATTTGAAGTAATTTTACCGTATGTCATTTCATATATTACATGAAACATATATCTAGGCTTTTAGACATATCTAAGCTTTTTCCCCCTCCCTGTCTGAGTATAACCTAAAAGAGCTAGTCTATCTTGCCAATTTGATCATTTGCTGCAGGTTATATTGAAGGTTCTCTTGCTCAGCAACCAGTGTAGTGATGTTAAAGCCACAAATTCACCCACAGCCACTTCCAGTTGACAACCAACCTGAACAGTCCCCCCTACCTACTAACTGACAGGCTGGCAGAAACACACACACACCCTCTTTCTCTCTCTCTCTCTTTAACTGCTCAGAGTAGGGAAGCATTCCACAATTAGACTCAGGAAAGGGAAATCAATCAGGCCAAAATAGTCGTCTACAATTCCTCAATTGAAATGTTTTTGTAATTGCTTGAACGTGTGGCACTTTGATTTTGCTGAAGTGTTTGGGCTATACTCTGCCCCACTTGTTTAAGTCTTAGGCCACTTAAAGAGAATGTGGTTCGATTAATGTTTCAGAAATTCTTGTGTTATAATAAGTGGACATATACAGTTAGATTCTGCCACCATGATCAAAAGCTATCTGTCATTGTCTGGAGGTTGCTAAACATTGGATTGGAGTTTGTGGGGCTGCTTTGCTTCCCAAATTCTGGAAATCTTGTTAGGATTTAAACAGAAAGATTTTAGGGCAAAATCTGTCTACCTCTTGCTTCCTGCTGTGTGTTCTCCCACCTCATCTAACATTACCGGAGAAGAATTGATGCTGTTATCTTGGAGAGTGCATCGTCCTAAATGTGGGGGAGCCAATAATTATGTCACATGATTTAAAAAGAAAGGTATTTCTTGATTAAGATTATTTTTCTTAGAAACATTTTGCCGTAATTAGAGGTAAGGGTATCTCTCATAGTTTTAGTGTTAGATCATGTTGAAAAACCAAAACAATAAATGTTTCATAGCCTTTATTTTTGCTTTAATAAGGGGTCCAATCATTTTGTTGAGCACCATATCTGTAAGAATTAACACACACATATCTAAAACATTGCTCCCATTTGGTTTATTTTCCTATTCATATGTTCATGGTCCCCACTGAAAAATCCATTTGTCATATGCATTCTGAAAAGATGAGCAGGGCTAGTTCATTGCATAAAGAAAACTTAAGTGAGATAAGACATGTTGCAAAGACATTATGTCTCCTGAACGTATGGTGCCTTCTCATTGTTACTAAAACAGTGTCAGTATTGCAGAGCTTGGAATGGGGCCCAGAAACACATGCAATATAACAGGGTAGTCCCATTAGGTTCTCCTAATCAAGTCTCCTTCTCTCAACCCCTCCTCCTTTCTTCCTCTTATCCTCCCTTCTGCCACAGTAGAGGCAGTGTTCTGTCTGAGGCAGTGTGAGGCTGGATGATGAGGATTCAAGGTTCTGTGTGTTTATTTTGGAGCGAGACCAGGGCAAGGACCAGCAAGCCTTCTTTATCTACCCACCTTCCCCCAAGGGAGGGCTGGCTAGCTGTTGGAAAAACAGTTGAACCACGGGGCTGGAGCTGCGGCCTGGGTTATGTCTGGGGCCTGGCTTATGACTGGGGCTAAGGATGAGCCCGTCAGTAGTCCGCCTTGCAAAGGCTCCACCACCTGAAACTTATTACATGGAGAGATGGAGAGGGGAAAGTATAGGAGTGAGATGTTGCAAGATGAAATTGAGATTGTGACGAAGAGACAGAGTGGTTAGAAGGAACAGCCATTTTGAAAGACATGTTGAGAGCGGGGCTTGCAGGCTGAGAAAGATAGCAGGACAAAGGACAGGCTGAGATGTAACATTTCAAGGCATGTTACTATTTCATATCTACCTCAACGCAAACCTCGCCATGTGCAGCGCCTGTACACTATAATTATCTGTTCATTCCACCATTCATTTGAGCGTCCGAAAGCAAGCTGGAGTTCTTGCGAGACCTACTGTATGTAGTCCCATAACTCTTGAGCGTTAGAGCATGAAGGCCAGCCATTTCCAGCTCTCTTAAAGAACTCATTAACCGGGTCTCATATTTGTTCAGCTGCCAGCTACAGGCCATGAGGTTAACTGAACTGGCCCAAAGTGGGTCCACACCTAGCCTGTGTACACGGTGAAGCAGTGTGGCTTCTGAAGAATGGGGCTGAACCACAGATTTGTCGGCTTTCATTCCCATAAGAGGTATTGGCATTATGTGTGACCCCTGAGAGAGGGGTCTGAATGACTGCTTTTAAATTCTGTAATTTAGTTAGGGTGTGGAGCAGGGTTCCACGGAGTTCAGAACTGCACATCTTCCCCACATGTGTAACTGTTGCACTTGAATACGAGATTAGCAGAAATAGGGAGAAAGCTGAATATTTAGCCCAATCTACAATACATGAAAAAACAAAAGCATATTTTGCCTAGTCTCAAAATAAACCTAAAATCTTAAAAAGTGGGTGTAGTGCTGAACTTCTCCCCTGGCCTTTATTAATCAATCAACAGGGAGATGCGTGGGGGTAAACTTGATGGATGGGCTCGCCAAACAGTTCATTTATACACCCTCTCCATATTAGACGCACCGTGACCCCTCTCTGTCTGTGTGCATGCCGCCAGTAGTTTCCCGACGTCCTCAATTTCAGAACAGCCACTGCTCTGAATGGAATCAATCGATGAATAAAATAGGCCAGAAATACGGCAGATTCCTCTGATAAGTAAAGCAAGGAGCCATAGTAAGGCAGCCATTTGAGAGTATTGAGACGTGGCCTGGGCGTGGAATGGAGGACCCCGGCTGACTCAGGCCTCTCCCCGTGGCTTAACCAAGCGTCCCCACCCGGCCCCTCTGGCGGAGCGCAATTGATTTTGGCGGCGGACGGAATAGAGATTGATTGAATCAGAATGGAAAAGACCTCGCAGGGGGATCGACCATGCAAGTAACCCCTGAGCCTTGGACGCCTTTGCCAAAAAACTACTCTGAGTTATTCTGGCTGAAGGGACGATGCGATTAAAGCAGAGCCTCCACATGGTGATACACCGTCTACCCGCCCCCATTCACTGACTCCCCACCCAATGTCCTACCCACTGAGGTTAGAAATCGGAGCGCGCGCGCGCGCGTGTGTGTGTGTGTGTGTGTGTGTGTGTGTGTCTGCGTGCGTGCGCATGTGCGTGTGTAGGGGGTTGGGGCCGACTATACACATGTGTCTACCACAGTGTGGTTATACTGTTCATTAAGGGATACTGTCGCTGTGGCCTGGATTACCACCTCCATGTGTTCACCGCTGATGAAGGCATGGAAAGGCTTGTGGTGATTCGTGTCATCACATCGGTTGGAAATCCTTCCCGTTAGAGGCATAGCAGAAAAATAACCCAAGAGCTAACGTTCGCTACAGACATTACCTGTTCGTTGAATAATTGGGCCTGATCGGCAGTGGATGATGAAGATGTTGGATATTGTGTATGAATTTAAAAGGGTTGATGGGAGAGATTGAGCCAATGTCCTCCTGAAGGACAACACAGAGCAACAATGAATCCACTCATTCGCTAGACAGTCCAATCGTGAGGAGAGCGCGACGATTAAACAAGACAACTTTTGCAATTTTCCAGCTGTACTGTGTGGAGGTAAAGCTCCACAGTTGTTTTCATTCAAGCCTTTGCAACGCTAGACAGCCGCTCGAGGGACCCTACTCAAGTGGGCTCGTTAAAATGTGACACAGTGATATTCCTGCAATTATGGGATTATGATATAACTGGCATATCAATGGCTTTGCCACTGCAAACTTTAACTGAACACAAACACGGTCGTCTGGGAGGTCCCTGTCATCTCTGCCTCAGCCAAGTATGTGATGTGTCATTACCAGTGCAGTGCGTATTTACAGCATCATTGTAGCTACCTAGATAGGCACTAGCGCTACCCTGGGACCTTGTCTAGCACCTGTCAGAATCAGGCCTCGCCAGAGACAATCAAAGAGTGGCGCGTGGCATGTTTGATGTGTACTCAGACATAATGTGCTGTGAAAACATTGCAGAGCTCTGCCAAAACTCTGCTCCCGCTCCCTCTCTGCGGCTCTCTCGGTCTCTCTGGCTGCTTTCTCCTCCTCCCTCTTCATCCTTCTCCTCCTCATCCTCCTCCTCTGCGGCTGTGAGGCTTGTGTTAATCCTTGTATTATGATGTTACTCAGATATACAGTATGGGCCTCAGACTAACTTAACAGGACCATCTGTTGCGGAAACCTTTCTTTTTTCTGTTTGTTTGAAATACAAGGAAGCTTCTGTGAAGTTGTTGTAAGCTGGCATGCGGCACATATGAAGCATGGTACTTTTGATACTACAAAATGAATACAACAAAATACACCGAAACTATTGGTAACTAAATATGTCATACAGGGTGTGGGAGTTTGTTTGTATCAAGGATCGTGTAAAGCCATTCAGACTGCTGATCTGATTAAAACAGGGTAGCATGTTTTAAGTGTAGTACCTGGAAGAGTACCTCAGGTAAACAGTCAAGCTATATATCATTAGGGTACAGAACACATTAGAGGATCCAATACAGCAGATAGAGTACTATCTAGAGACCTGCTAGTACCACATCCTCCTCATTCAGAAATAACATTTTTCCTGGCAGAGCAGGCCTCAGCCTACGAGAGGGGAACAGTTAATCTTGGACAGCATCGAGGCCTCTTAGCAAACAGTGAGGACAATTCCCCATGCACTCTTTTATGATTTCCCCACTCTCTGCCTGCCCTCTCCTCCTCTTCTTTTTTTATTTGAAGTCAAGGAAAGTTGTTCTGCACTCTCCTCTCTGCTGGAAGCCATAAGGATATACAGTTACTCATTTCCCAACTCGGGTCCTGGCCAGGAAGTGGAATGCAGTGCTCTGGCGTGCCGTGCTCATTGCCTGGAGAAAGAGTTCCTCCAAGGAGCAGCTGGAGCGTCCTAGACTTGGACCACCCCACACTTTCTGGATCTAGAGGGAATTCTCCCAATGCTCACCCTCTCAGGGTCAGTCAGAATGGAAAGATAGTGTAAACGGAGAGTTGGAGGGAACTTGGCGGATCTATTAATGGAAGATATAGGTCGGATTAGTTTCAACGTTAGTGTCATTGAAATGTAACTGCACAAGTAGAGTAGAACAAAATGCAGTTAACCATCTAACCATAAGTGGAAATAGAAGAGGGTAGAAAATGTAGGCAAGTATTAAGTATTTACAAGTATTAATTTACATGCATGTTGCAAGTGGGATGAATCGATACGCACTGAACACAAACTGAAGGTGCACGTGGAACCGCAATGCAGTAATACTTGCGATAATTAGTTTACAAGTATTGCAAATTCAAGTACAGATGGCAATACTAAACGTGCAATGAAGGCAAATAGGAACCTTTGCAACTGAAATGCAGGGATACAAGCCTTGAGGGTTCCAAAGTGAGGGTCTATTGAGGTTTAGGAAACAATAGTTATAGTTGTGTTCAGAGTCATTTGAGTTTTGAATTTGGTTAATTTGTTTTGCTGTTAACCACTAAAGCATCTTCCTAATCCTTTCATGATAGTAAAGCATGTAGGAATGCAGATATTTGTCCACACAAAGCCACAAATCAGGAACTGCAGGGCACTTAGGTCTTTCATTGTATGTGTATATAATGCATATACACACACACAAAAACAATGATGTATCTGAAGTCAGATGGCAGCAGTTCTCGCGCATGGTGATGAAAGCACGGAGGCAGAAACCGTTTACAACACTCTTCTGTCGGAAAAGTGGAGAGTTTTACAGAGGGAAAACATGCGGCAGTGAGTTGCCTCTATCTTTCACTGTTGCACTGTTTATCTCTGTCACATTCTACCCATTCCTGCAGGGGCCATTTGAAAAGTATTTGGCTAGCTATCCCCATAACTTAGCACCGGCTTATGTAACCAATCCTCCTGCTGGCCTTGGACATTTGCATGGGTCTGTTTTCCACTATGCTGCTGGGTGTGGGTGGTGGTGAAGGGCGGCTGACTGTCGGTACTTCTCCGTGAACAGAGCAAGACCCAAGGTGTTGGCCACATTTTGACCATCTAAAACACCATTGTCCTCCACTGTCTTGGACATGACAGCTGATCGACGTTCCCCTTATCTTACTCCTCCATGACCCAGTAAGGTCTAAAACTTCTCTCGTCCACCCCCACTCGCCCCACACGCACATATTTTCTCTCCCTTTCCTGCTTTTTTGTTCATAGTTTTCATGTAGAAATAGTGCTGGGTTATGGTCGGTGCAGTGCTGTTTGCTCAGCTGCATGGCATATTTACCTGAAGTAAAATCCACTTAGACCTTCTCATAAAACACAGGATCAAATGAAATCTAAAGAGGAGAGAGAAAAGGGGTGAGGGCAAAGACAACATCTGCCAGAGAGAGTAAGAGGAAGCTGGGGGCTGGAAGGTGGTTGGCCCTTTTTTCAGGACCGGGCTGCTGTTAAACCTTTGGGGTGAAGCCAAGCAAAGCAGCCAGGCAGGAACCTGAGAAACGGTCCCACAGGTTTTGGCTGAAATGTTCTCTCTCTCCCTTTTGGCCCCTTCTCTTTCTCTTTGGTTAAGCCATTGCAACGTTTGATGTGAAAAGAGAAATTGCAGACCAATGGAAAATAATTTGTTGATCCTCTTGTGTATGAACCTGTGCTGTGTTGCTGTGTAGGGAAAGGCCCAGTACAAGGACCCACCTGCACCTGTGGGGAAGCAGCTTCCAATCGATCCCCTAGTTCTCTCTCCCCTCCAGAGTGGTGCCCTGAACATACGATGTCTTCCGCCCAGTCAGAACCACCAATCACTGACTGCCACAACCTGCTAAGACATCCACATCAGCCAACCACGATCTGTTCCAAGCCGTTGGCCATAGCCTTCTGTCATGACCTGAGGCCTGACTTCTGACACTTACCATCACCCTGGCCACAGCCTTAGGGAGGTCTTGAATATTGGAGTAGTTAATGTAATACCATTATTTTTAATTTGTAGCATAATAGCATAATATGAGGGATGTGAATGGCTATCACCCACTCACAAAACGTTCAATTTATGTTACTCCGTTGTATCATCCACGTAGTTTAGTGTATAAGAGCACTTCACAATAACAGCTCAAAAATCCCCCCAAGACACAAGCAATATCAGCAGTGGCATCGTTATTCGTATAAACTTCAAATTAAATGGGGAAGCTTTCTAAACGTATGTCCTAAGTGCGATTTGTTGTCTCTGTGGTTATGTGTGGATATTATTTCCTAAGAGTCCCTTTAATAAAGTGCGTGTTACATTTCTTTAAACCTTCTTTATGGAAGGGTATTAAATGCACAGGGCCTCTGTTTAATCCAGCCAGTAGTGCCTTCTAAATGGCACCCTATTCCTATGAAAGTTCACTGTTACTGACCAAAGTGCAATGGTACTGGTCAAAATTAGTGCACTACACAGGAAAAAGGATGCAATTTAGGAATCAGACTAAGAGTATTGCCCTAGACGCTAAGTGTCTTAGCAGTAGCGTCTAGCACTGGTGACATTAGCTTGTTTATTGGTTGCAGGGGTGTAAAGATGCTTTTGTTTTAATTGCTTGTACATGCTCCTGGGGTCCATAGAGATTATACCAGGCTGCAGACGCAAGCATAATGCAGATGGGAATAAAGCTATACAGATCTAAAGAGAGAGAGAGTGAGAGACAACACATTCATTACGTATGTCTGCTTTCGTTTGTCACCCATGGTATGATGATGTGTTGTAGAAAGGGATTATTGGTCATATTGGCGTATGCTGGATCTTGTTGAAGTATTCAAGGATCGTCCAGTTCATAAACATTTTAACAACTTAGCAAAGACTATTATCAAAAGTGACATACAGTGGGTTCACACATTTTGAGATATCTAGGTAGGAAAAAACACAATAAATTAGGTACACTGAACTGAACAATAAATCAGCAACATCTGTGGTAAGTTATATGGGGAGGGTGGTACATACATTCAAACTCTGAACTGACTGAATTTCATGTACATTTTAATACAGGGTTAGAGTAGGGATTAAATGTTAGGTAAGGGTTAAAGTTTGGTAAAGGGTTTGGTTGTTAGTAGGGACTGACATTGGTTAAACATCAACTTAGAGCATTCAACCTTTTTCAAATGAGAGTCCCTCGAATTTTCCCTTCCAACTGTGGTTTTCATGTGGATGAGAGCTTCAAATGGAAGCCTTTGTAGTGAGCAGAAGAGCAGGGTGACTTGGATGAACTTGGGAATGTTGAACACCAGATGGGTAGAAGCTGTACCCTCAGTGAGGTTCAGTAGTCCAGGTGTGAGTTGAGGTTGTACTCTAAAAATCTTGTAGGGCATAAACCTGCAGAGTCACGACTTTGGGGAGAACAACAGGGTGTTGCCTAGGGTCACGCCAAGGGTCTATTCTGGGAGGGGGGTACAGAGCAGTTGTCAAGTCTGATGAGAGGTCTTGGAGCAGACAAGCTTTCCCAGAGGAAGAGTAGCTCTGTCTTGTGAAGTTTGAGGGGGTGGGCCGATATCCAAACAGAGATGTCTGCCAAGCATGCATGCTTGTCATTACCTGAGTGTCAGAAGCAGGGAAGGATAGCAAATATTTGTGCGTCATCCACATAACAGTATTAGGAGGCACCATGCAAGGATATTAAAGAGCCAAGACCCTTGGTGTGAAGAGAAAAAAGGGGCACAAAAACTGAGCTTTGGGGGACATCACTAGAAAGAGCCCTTGGGGCAAACACAGATCATGTGCATGTCACCCAGAGTCTGATGCCCCCACCACTGAGACACACCCCTGAGAAAGATCTGGTGGTTATATCTGCCGAAGGAAGCAGATCGAGAAAGACGAGAACAGATGAGTATCAGTTTGGGCAAGCCATAGAGTTTCTGTTACATAGAGAAGAGCAGGCTTTGTTGAGAGATTCGTCTTAAAACCGGATAGGGTGGATAAAATAGTTCTGAGAGAGTAAAGAGGAGAGATGGTAAGAGACAGCATGATCAACTATTTTAGAAGGACTGCACAAAGGAATACAAGTCTGACGATTTTGACATCAGAGGGGTCTGGTGTTGGTTGCGTGAGGGATAGCTGAGGGAAATAAATGGACCTGTGTAGAGTATTATAATAATTAATGGAAATGCCACTAGAAATCACCTACATAACACATGCTGCTCCTACAGTGATTCCCTTGATTTTGAGAAGGGGAAATGGCCGCTTGTTTTTTCAAGTGGCAGAACAGGATGGCAGAACAGGATGCCATACTGATCACATGATCATAGTGATAACACATGGACATTCCAGTTGCTCTGATGTCCTTTCAGGTACTTTTTATTGGCATTAGAACAGTCCTTTGCATGCACCATTCATACACACATTACACTCATATGTATCTATATTACTCAGTGTTTCTAATATACTGTTCATACTCCACATTGTACTCTTTCAAAAGAAAAGATTAAATAGATTTTTGATGTATATTACTGCCATACAATGCTACATTATCCAATACAATTACCAATATTGCTGCTAGTTTACCATACTCTTTTTATACTGCTTTTATGTAGAGAGTTATGTATATTATTGCTTTATCCTCTTGATATATTTTTTGCTGTTGTCTGCATTTTTTTCTTCTTAATTTTCACTACGTAGTTGTAGTGTGCTATGCCATCATCCATAAGCTCATTGAACTCATATATATATATATATATATATATATATATATATATATATATATATATATATATATATA
>JACXGJ010008415.1:0-27252 GCA_016801105.1 Esox niger | reverse complement strand
ACCCCCCTCCTTCAAACCCCCAGCAAACCCTCTTCAACCCCTGTTACCCCCCTCCTTCAAACCCCCAGCAAACCCTCTTCAACCCCTATTATCCCCTCCTTCAACCCCTCTATTACCACCTCCGTAAACCCCTCATCCCCTCCTTCATGCCTTCATTTATCCCCTTCTTCTACTCTTCATTCCCTCCTCCACCCCTACTTCATCCCTCGTTCATTCCCTCCTCCACCCCTACTTCATCCCCTCGTTCATTCCCTCCTCCACCCCTACTTCATCCCCTCGTTCATTCCCTCCTCCACCCCTACTTCATCCCCTCGCTCATTCCCTCCTCCACCCCTACTTCATCCCCTCGCTCATTCCCTCCTCCACCCCTACTTCATCCCTTCGTTCATTCTCTCTTCAACCCCCGCCCTTCCAAGCTGCTTTTGTCATGTTACAGCAATTAAGAGGACTTGGTGTGTGTGTCATGGAGAGATTTTGCCTGATCATAACGAAAAGGGCGTTTTTTGGCTTATGGGTTTTGGCTAAGGGTAAAGGTTCAAATGTGGGTCAGGGGTTATGGTCAGGTTTTTGGGTTCAATGTTAGAGTAGGTTATGGGTTGTGTTTGGGAAAATGTTTTGGGTGGGTCCCCACAATGATAGTAAAGTATGAACAATTTTTGTGTGAAGGATTCTGTTCAGGCCAAGTCAAATCTAGTTACAAGCTGTAAAGGAAGAATATAACCTTGAAAAACAAAACAAATTACAGCCTCAAACAGAAATACTCTAACAAGTTAGCAACAATACACCTTATTAACCTTAAATAATATTCCTACTCAAAATTCCATTCCACGACCACCATTATGCAGTAGGAGACGACCAATGAGCCGTCACCATGTTGTTTCATTTTCACCATGTTCATAACTGGGATGGAAAAGGAATTAGTGAGGAAAAGGGCCGTTTCCATTACACACGCAGACCACTGACTCCAAAAAGGATTGTGGTTTAACTCTGAGGGCAGAAAAAGCATTCATTGGACCAAAGTACTGCTGACTGACCACATAGCGGAGAGTACTCAACAGAAAACATAGAGCTGCCATAGCGAGTTTTTACAGCTACAAAGGGGAGAATAAACTGTGTATTTACTGTGCGGTCTGAGGAACATGCAAGGCATAAATGAAAGCGCTAGTGTGGAAAAGATTCTCATTCTCCATTGATTTGTACCAAGATGGCAAATTATGTAGAGATTATTTCTCACCTGTCTACATCCTTTATCCATGTGTAGGTGTGGTGCCATGGCAACGTCAACCACTTCCTTGTTTACTTGTCAAGATGTCCCTCTGGTGTTGAAATTTTATAACTACAGAAAGTCTTAACCATGGTTTGTATTTTCCTCTTTAAACATTCATCATATGAGTGATAGTTTAAGAGATTTCCAATTGGAGAGATGGGAGCTTTCACAATTTCCTTGATTCCTGGAGATCTGTCGTTGCCTCCTCTAAGAATTGAGGATTGAGATATCAGAGACTCCAGATTATATTACAAAACTTGTTTTTATCCTCTAATCTAGTTAAAGTTTTTTTTTCTTGTCTGTCACTATCTTAATGTTCTAGCTTCTAAACTGGTCTTCCTTTATAGTCAAATTAAGTTATTTATGAATTGCACACTCTCAGCTACAAGAACATTGAAGAACCTACTAACTTCCTGAAACACTAATGAGTATAATGCGATATAATTGCATGAAATCAGAAAACAGGTGTTTATTTGGTATTTTCCCACGTCTTGGGAAGCAGTATAACGGTGTAGAATGACAAATATTATTTAATAAAACACATGCACATCTTACCTCATTCCTTAGATTTTGAAACAGTTACCAGGAGAGGATACAGGAGGGCGTTCAATATATGTGCCATATTGAGGAGGTGGAGCGATGTGTGTGTGTGTGTGTGTGTGTGTGTGTGTGTGTGTCTCTGGGGGGGGCTCATTCTGAAAGAGCAAGTGTATTCTACATTGCCATTTCAAAAGCTGGAAAGCTTTCACAACCATGCTCTCGGAGCTAGCCACTTATCAAATCAATTCTCTTTGATCTGCTCCAATGGATTTAAAAAATATACATATGATAATACATAGTGCTGTCAAAATATTGAAACCCCTTCCCTTTCTTCACATGCAGACTTCAATCATTTCATAATTCAGACCCTTTCATTCCTTTGTAGAAGCTCCTTTGGCAGTGATAACAGCTTGGAGTCTTCTTTGGTATGCCTCTACCAGCTCTGCACACCTGGATTTGGGCAGTTTTTCTCTTCTTCCTTGTAGAGCCTCTCCAATTTGTCAGATAGGATTTGTGTTAGTGAACTGGATATTTCAGATTTTCCCGCAGATATTCATTAAGGATCAATTCCAGGCCTGGGTCGATCAAGAAAGTTCACAGACATGTCCTGAAGCCAGTCCGGTGCTGGTTTGGTTCTGTGCTTTGGCTGTCGTTGGGCTGAAAGATGACTATATGTTCTAATCTTATGGTCCTGTGCACTCTGGGTTTTCTTCAAAAATCTCTTAGTATTTTGCTTTCTTAATCCTTCCGTCAGTCTTGCTGCTGAGAAGCATCCCCAGAGCATGATGCTTCCACCACTATGCAGCATGGATGGTATTAACCTGATTGCGTTGTTCTCTAACATGCTTTATGTATGATGTGGGGCCTTATATAGACAGATGTGTGCCTTTTTATTAAAATCATGTCCAATCAATTACATTTGTAACAGGTGGATTTTAATCAAGTTCTTGAGACATCAAGGTTGATTAAAGGACACATGATGTATTCAGTTTAGAGTCTCATTGCAATGGGTCTGAACACTTAATGAGATAATTACGTTTTTCATTTTCAATATATTGGCGCAGACTTCTGAAAACCTGTTTTCTCTTTGTCATCAGGTATTGTGTGTACTGTAGACTGGTATGGAAACTGATCAATTATAAATGAAGTCCATAATGCAACAACATTTGAAGAAAGTGAAGGGCTCTGAATTCTTCCGGAAGGCTCTGGACACACTCAAAGGCTTGGTGCTGTTTACAAACTGCATTCGATGTTCTTGTGAGTGTGTGGCGGAGAGAAAGACCAGTGTCTACTAATTCACTCACAGTCTACATGGAGGTAGTCAGCATTTTAAATCAAAATATTCACAAAATACTTCCTCCTGTGCTTTTGACCAGCATTATTTTCTGTGATGTTCCAGTTGTTTAAATCCAGCCAACCAATGCTTAATATAGGAATTTGTAAATCAACTGTCTTTCTACACTGTCTTTCTACAGATATTTTCGCCGCCACCCCACCCCTAAAAATGTCCACAAAGCAACAGAAAAGTGAGATACACAGCCCACTCTCATGTTTGCCATTGGTTTTGACAGCAGACTCAGCAGTCTCTGTGTTCATTGTGAAACTCGGTGCTACTCTTGGTTAGTGTCGTTATTGGTTAAATATTGACAGTGTCTTCTTTGATGCCTCCCTGTGGTCAAAAGTTCACAGACCTTAAACTCAACTGGCCTCTTTCAGCAAGAAGAACCAATAGAAAATTGTCTTACTAGAATTCATACCCACCAAGGATGAAGTACAATATATGCATACAGAGTATGTGCCAATAAATATGTATGTACATAAAACATTTGGGAGTGGAAAAAAGAACATTACACAAAGAGCGAATACAATTGATTAGTGTATTTTTACACAAAATTGTAAGATCAAAGGAAAGTAATTATAACATTCTTCTAAAATCAATGAAAAATAAAACACAAAAACAAACCACATATGCTAGCAATTACAGCTGTTATATACCTGAATTGTGCAATATTTTTTTTTCCAATATTCTTGCTCTCTAATGTTTTTTTGGCTTGCCAGCAAATATAACTCTTGTCATAGATTTGAAAACATATTATTGAGCAAAAACTCTTAAATGGCCACTTTGATGGTCCAGCACCTTGTCACATAGAGTCACTAGAATAAGGGCTGATCCATCCTCATCCTTTCACCTGTTATTTTGCTGCTTTAAAATCACCAATGGCCTCATGTCCATTTCATATTTTAGTAACAATATTGGTTTATTGATTCTATTTTTAAAATGGAAATGTATATCAATTAAAAAAACACAACTAAATCAATCTATCCCAATATGTTATTCAACACAATGTGTCCAAAGGGGGTGAATACTGATTCAGTTCCTTGTATGTGTATAATAACGAATAACAAATATGATATAAAACAGGTGTGTTGTCTCTTGGTGAAAAAGCCACTGTACTGATATGTATTGTTGAAACTAGACCGTTAGCAATGTCACAGACTAACAGCCACGGAGAACGGGTCAGGAGTTCTCTAAGAAACTAGGAAAACGTTTATTTCAGGCCATCAGATTGAGCGTGTATACTTGACAACCGGAGTATCTTGTCGTTTTTCACACTTTTTATATACACAGAATGACAGTTGGTGTAAATGTACTGCTAGGGGTGGCCAAGGTTGTGGCCCGCCTCAGAATGTTCAACGGTTTTTTATCTACTTTATTCTTCTTGTAAACACATTAAATGTGTTTTACTGAGCTTGCCTCATGAATCAGAATGAAGGGAATCGACGGAATGGTCCAAAAAAAGTGAACCCTTACCGTCTGTGTGTCCTTGCCAGGCCTCATCAAACACAACTCAAAATATAAGTCAAGCAAATCAGCCCAGATCAGGGCAAAAAAAATGGTATACATAGATCAACAACAATGGTTAGGAAAATGGTGGTACAGAAGATGCTGTTTGAAGTTGCAGGTTGGATAAATGGAGGTCACCGGGGTGTATGAGAATAACGGCAGAAAATCTGGCCTTTTGTTTCTTTTCATGAGCCAACGAACAGGCAAGCTGTGTCTACTCCAGATTGTCTGGCGAAAATGAGTAGTCGTTTATTAAAGCCCACTCTTCATGTACTGTGTTGGCCGTTTGGAGCAGTTCAAAGGAAACCTGTTATCCACTGTGAAATGTCTGGTACATTAGCCTTGATGAAAAACCAAAAGAAAAGGTTTCAGTTCATGTTAAGTCAGTTCCCGTCAAACCGAGACAATTTAAAAGCCTTTTTTATTCTGCTTTTTTCTTTTGTTGTTTGTTCCCTTGAATTTGTTCCCCTGTTGTGTATTGTGTTTAAAAAAGGAGTACAGTAACAGTCAGTAAATATGCTGATGTCATGTTATATCCGGTAAACATTAAATAAATGTCACTTTCTTGAGACACAATAAGAAATCCAGTGAAGTAGGTGCTATGCATTTGGCAGATTTGTCTGTGTCTTCACACTGAGAGTGGATGTAGACTCACTGATGTGAGGAGTTAAATTTTAACAGAGAAACTCTTGAAGGTCAGCATTCCATGGCACAAAGGTAAAACACTGGAAAAGCCTATAGTTTCATCAGAGTGGTTTGAAGGTAAACAAATACACTGGGATGTTATCATTCAGGATGTCCGTGAATAATCATTTGCCAATGAATTACATTTTACTTCCTTTACCAATTGTCATATCCAAATGTATCTATGGCCTTGTCTTAACACAACCACTTCTAGTGGGTCCATGAGAAGCAACAGGTTACTTTCCTAGGCACCAAGCCAATCTGCCTTTTTCCAAAATGCTTTTCCGAGCAGGAAGTCATGGGGGGGTCAAAGACAGCCATAAAACTTGTCTAGAGTGTCTGAATGCATGCGGGAGACTCTGGGGCCAAGTGGAAGAAGATTCTATGGTCTGATGAAACCAAAATGTAACTTTTTGGTCTCAGTGCGAAGCACTTTGTTTGGAGTAAGCCTAATACTGCACATCATCCTGATAAACCACCTCTACTGTGAAGCGTGGTGGTGGCAGCATCAGGACGTGGGGATGCTCCTGCATCAAGGTCTGGAAATCTTGTGAAAACAGGCAAAATGGATGCAGCAAAGTACAGATAATTCCTGGAGGAAAACCTGCTGCAGTCTGCAAAAAACCTGGGACTTGGGAGAAGATTTGTCTTCCAGCAGGAAAATTAACCCCAAAACACAACCAAAAATAATTAGGTTCTGGAGTGAGCCCTGGACTTTAATACAATACGGAATAATTGGAAAAAGTAGAAAATTGCTGTTCATTAAGAGGTGCCAAGCCAGCCTGATGGAGCTTGAGCAATTTTGCTAAGAATGGACCAACCTTGTTATTTAATAAATGTTTTCAATTTGATATTATAGACTTTTTTTACTTAATCAGCAAAATCTCTTATTAATTTAGATTTCATTTTGTAACACGATATAATGTGGGAAAAGTCCCAGGGGGGTGAATACTTTTGAGAGCCAGTGAAATATACTCTGTACAGTTGTTGCTTATAGTGTTTGTTCAGCGCAGATGCTTGGACTTCAAACTTTTTCTGGGTTGATTCCCTGATTGGCACACTGATGTGGACATCCTAGAATAGCCCTTGGTGGTGGATGCTAGGACCAGGCTCACACCAAAGTTCTTTATGAAACCCGACCCAAACAATGGAAATGCCATGGAAATGCCATGGAAATGCTTGGGTCAAAAAAGCCCTGTTGGAAACGAAGTGAATCTCCTGCTTTACGTCTAAAAATACTTTCATTACAACTATCAATATCTTGATCCGATCTATGCTACCAGCACCATATATTTGAATGGAAAGTAGCATTCAGTAGTCTATAACCTCTAATAACATATTTCTAATTATTGAGCAAAATAAACTGCCAAGACCTTTGCTTGAGTAACCCCATTGTGAGGACTGTTGTATTAAATGATGACAGATTTGACCAAACTTTGCCTCAGAGTTTTTGACTGCGGGCCAGGGAACGCGTCCTTCTTCAGTCCCCCCACAGGGACACTCTGCGTTCCAGTGACCTCTTCATTACATCTATTGTGTTTTGAACTCCACATTACGATTGACTGCATCCCTCACAGCTGCACACTCTGGCCTTTTGTTGAGAATTCAAGAGTAGAACACTGCAACGGAAAATATCTGATCCCAGTCATTTCAGACGAGGTTGATTAGTCATCGAAGGGACGAGTTCTTTTCAGTGGGATTAACTGACACTGCATCTATATTTGTAGATGCACATTCAGTTGACATTCAGTTAATAATCAACCTCATCCCAGGCACCATATATAGTCCCAAGCTCTGTACCCGGGGCTGTCTTTTCAAGGGAAGAGGGGATCTGAGTGGCTGGCCATCTCTGCTTATGCCAAAACAGTCTCAAGACCAACAAAAACCCGTCATGAAGCTAACAATTACCTTTCTGATGATCTTTGTGGCATCTTGGCCCCATGTCCTCGGCGAAGTAGAAGAGTCAATTTTGGAAGAACCTTCTCTCCCTCAGGTTCCTGCTGTAGAAACCCGCTCACGCTTTGCAGCTCTGGACGACGTTCGTCTCCTGGCCAACGGTTTACTGCAGCTCGGCCATAGTCTCCGGGATTTCGTCCACAAGACCAAAGGCCAGATCAATGACATCTTCCAGAAACTCAACATTTTCGACCACTCCTTCAACCAGCTCGCTGTGCTGACCAGCGAGATCAAGGAGGAAGAGGAGGAATTGAAAAAAACTACGGTGGTGCTTAAAGCCAAAAATGACGAGATCAAGAGCCTGTCACTGGAAATTAACTCCAAGGTGGATAGCATCCTGCAAGAGCGGACCCAGCTCCAGAGCCAGGTGGGCGGGTTAGAGGAGAAATTGAGTGGTTTGTCCCGGGGCCTGGTGCCTACCGAGCATCTGGCTGAGATTAACGCACTGAAGGTGAGTCACCCTAATCTTACCGTAACTCAACGCAAATTTAGCTTTTCAGTTGAGCACTCAGGACTCAAATCTGATTAAGATTCTCACACAACTCATTCAAATATACACAAAAAACATCTGGTATTGGTCAGATCCAATGTCTATTCATGAGATCATTTTAAATGGTTTTCAAAACATCAACAAGCTTCAAGAAGATAGATTGGCCGTAGTCACGCTAGGTTGTTCTTTAACATAGCCATTAGGTAGCACCAGATGTATCTTATTGCCAGACTCTTCTTGTACCCACTGAAGAAAAAGTCCCATGCCTGTCCTTCGTGTCTACTTCAGGACGTGATCCAAACCCAGGAGAAAAGCATTGCTGAGCTGCTCAAGGCTGTGAGAGAACAGAGCGAACAACTCAACAGCCAGAGGAGCAAGATCAAAACTATGGAAGAGAGGGTAGGGACTTTCAATGTAGCTTGAACCACGGTTGTGGAAGCAGTGCCTATCTTATAATGCTCAATCCATTATAATATTGATATTCAATTGGATATATATAGCACTTGATACTCAAAGCGCTTTATGTAAAATAATCTGGTAAATTCTGGTAAAAATGTACACACAACAGCTAACAGAGTATTGTGCCGAGTGCCAGAAACGACTGTTTGTGCCCTCACAACACTATCCTTTAACGTGTCCAGCTCAACTACAACCCTTTTATGCAAGAGTCCTTTGAGAAACCATTTGACCTGGAGGCTGTCACACCTAGCCTTGGTGGGTATCTGACCAACACCTCCACCAGTGGCAACTTGAACGTGACAGGTAAGATGGCCTTAGCACTGCTTCTGTGCTCATATGAGGTTATCACATTGAAAGGGTAGTCAGTTTGGTACTTTGTCCTGGTCAGGATACATGGAGGAAAGGCACCCATGTTATATTTCCTATTATAGAAATGCAATTGAGGGCATCTGCCATTTTAATGGTGTCCCGTTTGAACGACTTCCACATTTAAATTTCTCCTGACCCGGTTTAAGATTTCTATGTAAAAAAGCGATCGCTTCAGTTGTTCATCCCTAGAACCGGACCAGGCTGCTGATTTACTGAGACCACGGCAATAGTTTTGCCTGTGTGTCGCACGTGTGAAGTGGCTAGTCTGTCTGTGCACCGGTTGGCCCTGGTGGCATTTCAATCTGTCACGGCACTCTCTCTGAGACACTGAGGTAGTTGTTTTCCCTGCTCCACACTGGGCCACGGCTTGGTCCGGGTGATGGTAACAGCACTTCCTAGGTGACAGTCAGCCTTTGTGTTCAGAGCATCACCCGCAGCTGGTCAGTGCCAAACGGTCACCTGTCACCTTATGTGTCTGGTTGTGTAACAGAGCTCCCATCACACTGCAGTGAGCTGTTTGACAGGGGCGAGAGAGCTAGCGGAGTGTACGCAGTCAGGCCTAACCAGTCAGAGCCTTTCTTGGTTTACTGTGACATGGATCAAGGTAAGACCTGATGTAGCGCCAACCGTGACTGGACCAGGATATTTTGTTCTAACGTGACCCTGTTGATTTCATTTTCATGTGTTTACACTTTCATTTCTGCAGATGGGGGGGCCACAGTGATCCAACGAAGAAAGGATGGATCTGTTAATTTTGACCAGAACTGGGAGAAGTATGAAAACGGCTTCGGAGACTTTCAAGGTCAGTGATACCAGATTATGTCATTGCATTGAGTGTCCTGTTGTGTATGTGTGTGAGTCCGCTTGACATGTGTGTTCCTGTTAAAGGAGAGTTCTGGCTGGGCCTGAAGAAGATCTACTCCCTGGCTAGTCAAGGGGATTCTTTCCTGAACATCCAACTGGTGGACTGGAAACAGGGCAAGCGCTTCATCCAATACAACTTCTCTCTGGAAGGACCCGAAACCCACTACACCATCCACCTCTCACAGGTGTCTGGAGATCTGCCTGATGCAATGAGCAACCACACAGGCATGATGTTCTCCACCAAGGACCAGGACAACGACAACCTTGAGGGCTCCCACTGCGCCGATACTCACACAGGTGCAGTAGTGGGGGACGGAGAAGTGGGGAGGATGGGATTTTTTATTCTTCATTGATCTTTTCGACCAACGAAGGCATCGGATTTAACTTAATATTAGTTTGAATTGAGTTATTTGGTTTGATGTCAGCATTGTGTTAACTCCTCCTATGGGCTTCTGCAGGTGGCTGGTGGTTCGATGCCTGTGGGGAGACCAATATCAACGGGAGATACATCCAAGCGAGATCCAGGGGACGGTTAGAACGCAGGAGAGGAATCCAATGGAAGCCCAACCGAGTGGCCTCTTACTCCCTTCAATCCACCCAGATCTCCATTCGCTCCTCACCCATCACTAGCTCCACCCCCAACTCTAGCTCCACCCCCAACACTAGCTCCACCCCTACCACCTCAGAGACGGACAACTTCTCCTGAGAACTAAAACTAGAAACATAGCATTGGACAGAAAAAAGACAGTGACCACTGTGATGGGTTCCAGACTGCATGGCCTTGAGGAGATAATGAACATTTAGTTGGGTTGATGGCACAATGGGACAAAGTTGATTATAAAGGACTCTGAACAGTCTATGTCTTAGAAACAGTTATACAGAGGTCCCTTTTCTTCAGCATTAAAGACTGGCACACAACTGATCTAATTAATTGCAAAAAAAATGTTATACCGAACTCATGGTTAGGGTTAAACTGAAGGTGCTTATGTTGTTACATGAATTGTAGGAGTGCTCCATGTAGATAGGGCTTATTTAAGGAACTGTATTTCACACTATAAAAAGAGATCTGAGATCTGCACACATAGCTAATAAACATAGTACATGGGCAAAACAAAGTTAGTTAAGAGTGCAGCTCAGACTGGTTTTTCTAGACAACAAACAGTCATCCACTTCAATAACACAGGTTATCATCAGGACCTTACTGAGTCACATTGACTCCCAGTACAGCTGCACTGTAAATATTGTTTTTTGTTTGTTTTGTTTGTTACATTTTTACAATCCTTGAAAATAATGGACAATACATGGATGATTCTGGTACATGACAGTTCAAATAAAAAAGGCAAAGAGGATATTGGCCTTTTTAGGTAAACAAGAAGAATGGCCTTCAGTGAGGTTAATGCCACATGGTGAGTGGATCACAGGTTAGGGCTGCAGAACTTCTGGAAATTTACCTCAGTTATGGGAATCTTGAGGAATCTTCATAAAACTAAAATAGTATTTTTTTCATATCTAGTATTCATTTTGTATATCTTTATTCAAACTGTAGATGAGATTCTAGAGCAGTGATTCTCAAATTTATGCGGGTTGTGTAAAACTTTGGTTGTACCCAACCCCCATATTTCAATCCCCATAATTCATCATCATCATCCTCTAGCCAAGGATCTACTGCAGTAGTTTATTGGCGGTCCCCGGTGTTCATTCAGGGACATAAAAAACAGACTGAAGTACCCAAATGGCACACTAGATGTCAGAATGGATTAAATAAATCTGGATTACATAAAATCCTTAATTCTGGTAGTTTACATGGTAAACTGTAAATGTTTGCTGTAATGTTGCCTCCTTAATGCAACAGTATGACAGGTACCTTTGATCTTCCCCTTAAGACGCTTTCGCCTTGACCTGAAAAATGTCTGATGTCTCACCAACCTCTGATGCAAAAAGATTTTTTTGTTTTGCTTTACTCACTGATGTCTTTGGTCTTGTCTTCATAATTTGTGATTTCTAGTAAATTAACATGTGGAATTAATTTAAGATGGCGATACCAAGGATAATTTAACACTTTGTTATGGAGTTTTAGAACTTACACTGCCTTTCAAAGAGTTGGGTCACATAGAAATCTTTTCAGATTACCTCCACAAACTGACAGCTAGAACATCAACAGTGAGCATAGTCTATGATGGGACATTATCCAGCATCACACAGCATCAGGATTTCCAAACAAAGATTCCAAAGATTACTAGTTTTAATTACGATATAATAATATAGCAAAATCACATTAATCTGCAATTGGAACATGTTGTAAAATACCATATAGAGATGCACCTGTCTTTAGTTTGTCTTAATTAGAGACTTTCAGAAGCTGAGCTAAAATGTGACTTTGCTTAGCAAGATATTTCAAGTCAGGTGTGACTGTTGCTTTTAGCTGAGCTAATCACATTCTGTCAAAAGCAATATCTGTAATTCATTGGCAGCCATTTGGGGAAATTAAGTTAATAATTATAGATAGTAGTCATAATACTAGCAGAAGCAGTAGTAATATTAGTATCAACAACAGAAATATTAGTAATAAACTACAAGTCCCATTCCACCAAACTGCAGACAGCCTCCTGCAGACTCCTGGCTTTTATGAAACATCTGCGCTGTCAGGCTGTGATTCAACCACTGAGGTCTTCAGGGAGCCTCAAGCAGCTTCCAACAGAGTTAATAGCTGTTCTGGCCACAGTGTGACCATAATGTCTTCGGGTTGGTGACGTTCGGGCACCGACTCCTCCAAACAACACCCCATATTCGCCCTGGGAGGTGGCATTTACATTCCAACTCTCAGAGAAGATGATGACCCTTGACCCAACCAGCCTGCCCCCACCCCATCAATGTCGACACAGCTGCAGCGCGCAGGGAGCCCCCCCCCCCCCCAAGTGTACAACCTAGAAGGCTCCACTGTGGCCCTGACACTGGCACCCCCTCACATGTGTCTACCAAGGAGCTTCTTTAGTTACCGTCTGCCCACACATTAGTCAGCCCGGTTATTTTTAGTCAACATAAGCACCCCCCCACCCCCATCACTCACACCCCCACACCCACACCCACCACCAACATTCTGTGAAATGCTGGGAGTGGCCAAGGCTCCCCTCCTGTTTCCCCCAGCCCACTGTCGCAGACGTCAGGGGACACATCCACACTGCGGGTCTCTCGTCGCTTTTTTCCGTTCTCGCGCCACGTTGACACAATGGACGATGGTCCACTGCAAGTTCTGACCTTACCCACCGCTCCGTACCCGGACCAGAAACCGGGCACCAGCGGTCTGAGAAGGAGGGTGTTCATCTTCCAGTCCAAGAGGAACTACCTTGAGAACTTCGTCCAGAGCATATACTCCTCCATTGATCTGCGGGACCGGCAGGGGTCCACAATGGTGGTTGGGGGAGATGGAAGGTACTTCAATCAAACAGCCATTGAGGTCATTGTTCAGATGGCAGCTGCAAATGGGGTCAGTGTTTCGAGTCTCTCTAACCAGTTGTGTAGTTCAACAATGCCAAGTTACCATTGGTTGAGTATCTTGTCTAGCGTTATATTGCCAATCCAGGACAAGAAGATCAATAGACTGCATGGAAATAGGTTAACATGCTGAAATAAACATCTATTTTTGAATCGCACGCTGTTTCAAGGAAAACTTTTTTTGTTCCATTTGTTGAATACTTGTTTTACGTGGTTCTCTAAAGCAAACTTTCTTAACGTAGGTCTTGCTCTCTTGAAATTGATATGTATTTAAACTGGCTTTGTAATCGTCCCAGTGCCAGCACTGAGGTGCTAGGTCTTAAATTAGCCATGCTTTTGCAGACGGGGTTGGGTAAGGGGGATTACAAGGGAGTCACACATGATCACACCTGCACCTAATCAGTGGTTACTGCAATCACTTGTATAGCCATTAACCAGCACTAACCTGTGTCATCTTGGTAGGTGGGCCGACTTGTGATCGGTCATCACGGGATCATGTCCACACCGGCGGTTTCCTGTTTGATCAGGAAGTACAAAGCCATCGGTGGTATCATCCTCACCGCCAGTCACTGCCCTGGGGGTCCCGAAGGAGACTTTGGCATCAAGTTTAGCACTGCTAATGGAGGTACTGAAGCAATCTTTAATATCAGAGGAAAGGGAGAATCGTGTGTCTACGGAATACCACTGTATGTTTTTAAATGCTTTTGTTTGACCCAACCCAGGACCGGCCCAGGAGACGGTCAACAACAGAATCTTTCAGATCAGTAGAACAATAGAGGAGTTTGCCATCTGCCCAGAGCTCCGAGTGAACCTGGGCACCCTGGGAAGACAGATGTTTGACCTGGAGAACAAGTTCAAACCCTTCACAGGTGAGCACAAACACATATATCCCAAAACCTGAGGGAACTGAGAGTAAACAAGTACCAGCTGTTTGAACAGAAGACAAAAGATCAGATTCCATGTTGGCACTTTTGGAGTAGGCAATAGAAAAATTGACTTACATACTTAAGCTGGATACCAATAAAACCTGCAAATACAAAAACAAGTATATGAAGTTTGCAGTGTAAGGTCAGTTTGTCTTGTTTACAGCACAGTTTCTGATTTGATTCTATCTGGACATATAACATCGCAACAAATCATGGAACATACACAGATAGTTTTTCTGAGATGATTCTTTGTCTTACCACAGTGGAGATTGTAGACTCAGTGGAGTCTTATGCCAACATGCTAAGAAACATCTTCGACTTTGCTGCTCTGAAGGAGCTGCTGTCCGGGGAGAACCACATTAAGATCCGGCTAGACGCCATGCACGGAGGTTAGTCATCTGGCGTGAAGTTGGAGTATAATCAGCATACAGAGACACACTTTTATGACATTTGCAAGACTAACCAGTTAGAAGAGGGCTTTCTCCTTAGATACACGCTAGAGCGAAACGTGGAGTTATGCTGTTTCCATTTTCACAACGGCTGATATCTGTCTTAAAGGTCGTGGTAATTTCACATAGCGCCGCGGTAACGTTGAGCACAGCACGGACAGTAGATACAGCAGCCAAGTCAGGAATGTGTCTGTTGTGTCCAACCATCTGTTACATGATCCAGGTTTAAGGGAGGGATGGAATGGGGGGGTTATAGAAACTGTCTGCTACTGCAGGGATGAAGTTACTTCCGGGAGCCATTTCCAGGAGCTTCCCTGTGAAAACACTGAAACCAAAGGCGGGACTCCAACCGTTGCGCACGGAAGTCAGTGTCCTTTAGACCGCCACATTGCGGAAGAGCTTGACATTAGTGACATTTTAACAAGGTCCTGTGTTCATGAAAAATCCGTTACATGCTGAGATGGTGTTGATGTGGGTTCAAGCTGCTGGTTGGGCAGCAGAGGGATGTGGCTTTGTCATTCTGACCTACACGGTTCTGTAAAATTGACCATCAAAGTTCTGACGAAAATGATTCATGCTTCTAAAATGTCGACTGGCAACTTGGCAACTGTTAGCAACTTGGCTTGAAATCCTCATGGGCAGAAGCTATACATCATAAAAAGAAACATTTCTGGTGTTCATATTATTGCAAAAATAAATGCTTAAGCCCACATTTTATCATTGTGATTTATAAAAAGATCTCTCTGCATGATTTTGAGGAAAGCTGGACATGGCAAAGAGCATTGTCCCTTTTCTCCCTGTATAAGTGGTTCCGTTTCTGATACACGGAAACGTCAGCTGGAAAATAAAGAGCCGCTTTGGAAGAGGAAGTGAGACCATTGAGGCAACTGGACACAGTCACATTTATAGTCTATGAAGGAGCGATGCGCTATAACGCTTAACGCGTTACATATGTTTTTTCACACATTTCTTCAGATTAAGTTGACAATCTTTTTATTAATTCACACCCTGATATCGCTTCTGTGGGAAAACCTGTTTCAAACTGCTTGAAGGCTCTTGTATCTTAGATGAGACTGGACATTCTAATATTCCCACCGTTCTCTTGTTCTGTCTTTACCTCCACATGTCCCTTCCTTCTTCTTTGCATATCTGTGTGGTCCTCAGTGCTGGGACCCTATGTTAAGAGGATACTGTGTGAGGAGCTGGGCTCCCCTGCTAACTCCGCCATTAACTGTGTCCCCCTGGAAGACTTTGGGGGTCTGAACCCTGACCCCAATTTCAGATACGCCGCTGACCTGGTGGAAACCATGAGGAGTGGCCAGTATGACTTAGGAGCAGCCTTCGATGGCGACGGGGTGAGCGTTCGGTCAAACACTGACACTGATTTGCTTCTAACCATTTTATGACAATAGTAAATTATTTTGCTTTTTTGTTGCCGGTTGTAAACTTCTTGAAATCAAGGAAAATTTTCTAAACAGGTCGCAAGATTGAGGTCCACTTAACTAACTGATAATATGTTAAGGCATAAAGTCTATCATAGTGATAATTCACCCATCTTATGTCTAAAATGAAAAGTTAAAAGGAGGCTGTTAAAAGTGAGGTATAATGAACATCAATGACCTTCCTTATAACCTCAGACAGACTGAAGACGTTGGTCAAAACCGTAAGATTAAATATTACCCTGATGCTGACCCCTCTCCGCGACCTCTAAGCCTTACCGCTGACCTTCAACCCTGCCCTGTGGTTTTATTAGGACCGTAACATGATCCTGGGTAGGCACGGTTTCTTCGTCAACCCATCGGACTCTGTTGCGGTCATCGCAGCCAACGTCTTCAGCATCCCGTACTTCCAGCAGAACGGGGTGAGGGGCTTTGGGCGCAGCATGCCCACCAGTGCTGCTCTGGACAAGTAAGGGCTTGGCCTGGCACTAACCAAAGAAAAAGATTTGCCACTCAACATAACACACAATTTCAGTCCATCGCAACCCCGATCACCAAAACGACAACACATCCACCAACCCCCCCTCCCATTTCGCTGTCTCCAACAGTGTGGCCAGAGTGACGAAGATTGAACTGTACGAGACACCGACCGGGTGGAAGTTCTTCAGCAACCTTATGGACGCGGGCAGGCTGTCGCTCTGCGGAGAAGAGGGTTTTGGCACAGGTAGCTCATCAGTGAGTCTAAAATGTCAGGGACTACTGCATTGTAGTTAAAAGTGGCCAATGACGCAATGCAAAAAAACTCAAGCAAACCCGGAACGTTTTCGTCTTGTCAGGGGCTGACCACATCCGCGAGAAGGATGGACTTTGGGCCGTGCTGGCATGGCTGACAATTCTGGCAGCAAGGAAGGCAAGTGTGGAGGGCATCATGAAGGACCACTGGCAGAGGTTTGGCAGGAACTTCTTCACCAGGTGAGCAGTGGAATGTGAGAACGTGAGTACTGACCTCTAGGGTTCAAAGCATGTCATTGAAAAAGAAAAATTCTGAATGCCAGTAGACCAGGGGAAAGCCAGTAAGTGACGAAACACTGCTGTTATTTGTTTCTAACTGCTAGTTAATTGAATTTGCCTGGCCTGAATTAGTCTCTAATAGGTAGATTAGATTGGAAATGAGAAGTGGTTTGGCTCTTCAAGCTGTCACAGGCTTTATTCAGGGACAGAAAGAGGAAGCAGGGCAGGTTGGAGCTGAACGCTAAGTGAAGCCCTGTGTTGTAGCGCAGACTAATAATTCAATAAAAAAGACACTTTACAGGAAAGCAGAAAATAGCCTGTTAACAGCTCGTGTGGGCGGGCATTATATGAGGACGTCTCCTTGTCGTGTTGTGGGCAGATATGATTATAAGGAAGTAGACCTGGATGTCTTTTCGTGTTGTGGGCAGGTATGACTATGAGGAAGTAGACCTGGATGTCTTTTCGTGTTGTGGGCAGGTATGACTATGAGGAAGTAGACCTGGATGTAGCCGTTGAGATGATGGAAGATCTGGAGCTGATGATGCTGGAGAAAGCCTTCGTAGGCCAGAGGTTCGCTGTCGGGGAGCAGGTCTACCAGGTGGAGAGGGCCGACAACTTTGAATACACTGACCCAGTGGATGGCTGCATCTACAGAAACCAGGTGGGGGAATATCCACAGTGGTCTGGTCACAGAAGCGGACGTTCATGTCACTTTGGACTAACAGCATATGCGAATGGTTGCATCTTCTTTAGCCACTGTAAGAGCCATCAAACACTAAAAAAGGTTCTGTCCGCTATCAGGGCCTGAGGATAATATTCACAGATGGGTCTCGGATAATCTACAGGCTCAGTGGGACAGAAAGCATCGGGGCCACCGTTCGGGTGTACATCGACAGCTATGAAAAAGACCCCGGCAAAATGTTCCAGGACCCACAGGTCGGTCCAAAACCCTGCGGAGAGCAGACGTCCCGATCCGAACGATTCTCTTTCCAAGAAATGATCATCATAGAACATACAGGAACATACATAGATACATTCCTGCCACACAGGAAGTCTGTAAACTGTGTGTTTGTGTTTGTGCCAGGTGATGCTGGCGCCCTTGGTTACCATAGCCCTGAAGATATCCCGGCTCCATGAGAGGACAGGCCACAGTGGTCCGTCGATCATCACATGATCCATTGTTATCGCCCCTCCTCACATTTACCGCCCCGACTTTGTATTCCAAATCATACCTCAACTCCAATAGCTGTTCCACTTTTAATCAGAGGAAAACAGATTTTTCTAGTTTAGTATCCCTAATTTACATTACAAGCCCACCTAATAACCATACTGCAACTATAGACTTGTACGTTTCAAAAGGGAGAAAGAGTGAAATCTACCATTAATAAAACATGTTTAGGTCTGTACCTTGTTGTCCGTTTCATTAGCGTTTTATTATTGACGCTCTGGATAAGTGAAACAAGTGTAATTTGGGAAATATGTAGATTACTGGCCAGACGTATTCTTGATTGTCCGGCTCCGCCCCAGCTTCAACAAGGCATGTATGATTTTAAAGGTAGGGTTAGTCTGAAAGATGCATTCCTGGGTTTCTGCAAATCGCAAACCAATTTTTAAAGTTCCTATTTTAATATAAATATGTATTATGTTTTATGCGCAAGTTCTGGGCCTACAAGTATAATCAACATTACGCCACAGATTACTACGATATTTAATTTCGGAAGTGAGTGGTTGGTTTTAATGGGTTAATGTAACCCCTTTCATACGCATTTTCCTGACCGGGTTTGACTTGACTGCTCATCGCCAAGAATTACGGCAAGCATCTTTAAACCGTTCTCCACTCGAATTGGCTGACATCTCGTTGCTTGACAACAGCTTCGAAACATTCTGCTACATCAAGCATGCCATCGTTCTCTAAATGTCAAGGGTAAATAATACAGTATGTTTTGTAGTTGTATGAATTATTGCCACATTCCGTTGTCAAGACCTGTAGCAACAAATTGAACAAAGTTCAAGAATGCACGTCCAAAATTCTTGCTAAAAACCATACATCACCTACTAGCAGCATAATTAAAAGTAAGTCAAAACGTTGTCAAAATAGATGCTGGGCGTCATCAGGAACGTAATTTGGGTTAATCATGATAGACACTAACGTTTTCATTTCCATACAACTTGGTAATTGTCTTAAATATGACAAGAAAAATGTATGTCTTCAAATTTGATAATTATGTTTTGTTATACGGCAGAATGCTCGATCAGTTTAAGCATCAGTTGTTCTACGGTATTCAAAGTTACGCTATCATAAGAATCAAAATCATCATAAACGCTAAATAAATGCCCACTGAGCTCCATCCCGTTTTGATTTATCAATGCCAAAGATATTAGAACATATGTACAGCTCCTGATAAAATTGAGAGCACTGCAACATGTTTTCCTTTCCAAAAAAGTTGAAAATGAAAGATTTAAGTTAGGAACGGAAGCCTAAATTTGCCGTGGTCTCTTAATTTCTATTCCTCACTCAAATTATTGATTATTTTTTAAAGGAAAAAGGGGCAGAGGCCTCTTATATTTTTCCGGAGCTGTATGTTCAGTATGACATCACGCCTATCCTTTGATCAATTAGCCTGGTCCCACAACTGATTATGAAGTCTTTCAAACTTTTATTATCTTTGGTTGTCACGAAAGCATACAAAAAAGTTGGCTATACATTATACATCATCAATGGCAGGTAATTATACAGTTTACATGGTGACAGCCCTCTTGCAGAAATGAAAGCTGCCCAGCAGGACTCGCAGGACAGGTGAGATAGTATCTCCCATCTACTGAGCTAATGTCACTGATTTTCCACTGGGTTGCACTGAACGCCTTTAGCACGATTTTGTTCCGTTACTAAACGTGTGGCATTGAATGCGCCGCCCCCAGGATAGGGAAGAGAATCCCTTTTGAAGACTACGTGAAGACATGGACGTCGATTGGCACTACTAAAGCGGACACGTGGAGGAGGAAAGAACGTGCGTGTTGTCTACGTGCATTTCATGTCTACGTTAATTTCATAAAGACATCGTAACCTTGTAATGTATGTTAGTAGACAGCCTGACACTAGATCTGTAAGGCATTAGCCAGCCTGGTACTAGATTTCGCTGTGATCCATTGCTTAAAGGGCTTTATAATGAGTAAATGTTTTTTTCTGTTTGCTGCTCTCTTGAAGCTCCGAAAGATCTTGACAAGCGACCAGATACCTTGGACACGTATTTCGGTTTACCAGGCAGGAAATCTTCCATGGGTACACAGCATAAAACGTAGGTGTTTACTGTTACGATAGTGATGACTTGGAGGACAAAAAGAGATGTGAAACATGAGATGACCTCTGACGGGGTGCTGCCAGCCGAAACGCATATTGTTTAGCCGTCAGTTCAAATAAATGACTGATTACTTCCTAAAAGGAAAATACCAACCAAAAATTAACATACGCATTTTTGTGACAATTCCACTGTTACTACACTTACCCAAACGTTTTTGCATTCATGTTTTTGCACTTTCAAAATACAGAGACTGAATGATGCGTTTAGCATCATGTGATAACATTTAGTCTTCATCCACAGTTGACTAATGAAACCAATATAAAGTTTGTTCTTAAAATCTGTCATTGGGTTTTGCATTAGCTTTCCAAATGTTCAAGGCATTCATAAACCTGGTTATTAAAATAATGTCCAAAATGTTACTCTGTTTAATGTCTTTCACACAAATAATCTAGTGCTTTCCGACAGATTCAGAGCCATTATGTATGGAAACGTGTGCAGGCCTAAGATGACAGTCCAATCAAGTTCAGTGAGACAGGAGAGGATCGACCAAATGAGGAAAATCTATCTACACGGTAAAACACCAGGTGAGCTATAAATTATTTCAGCTCGTCCGTTATCGTCTGTCTCTGTGTGCATGTGTCTCAGAGCCCTAAAATAACCAAATATTTTCTTGTAGACAGGCTGACCCCTCAGGACAGCATGCAGAGGGACTCCCTGGCCACCAGGGGTCTCTGTAGGGCTTACGGCAAACAGCAATGCAACCCTGGGGAGAATGAGAGCGACCAGCTGGTGGCCTGGACACAACCACTATCCTCCAGTGGGCTAGAGTGACAACCCTGAACACACACACACACACACACACACACAACATTTCACCAAATACTTTTCTGAGGACCGTCTGTAGTTATAATTATTATTATTATACAGTCCAAATGTAATAGATTGCAGAACGTTGATTCTAAATACATTTTAAAGCAGGGCCAGTTGTAGGCATAAGCGGCATCAGCGGTCACTTGGGTGCCCTATCCGCCAGGGGGCCTTGATTGCTATTGACCACTGGTGCAGGGGGCCCCAAATCAAATTTAGCTTAGGGTCCCCATAAGGCCAGAGCCGGCCCTGTGTTAGTGCTTATGAAATCGTATAAACATGTCCCGCCCAATGCTCTTTTAGTGCCCCATAAAATATGCAATCGGTGTCTAGTAAAATTGGGTTTTTCAGGGTCTATGATTTATTTAGATCAGCTTAGACCCATGTTAGTCCCCAAACTAACCGATAAAATCCAGGGCAGGCTACATTTAAGTTACTGTAAATGGGATCATTTTAGGCCACATATAAGCAATTATTTTCCCGATTGTGGATAAACATTTATTTTAACAAAAGGTGCCTTTTTGTCTGTCAATGATTTCAAGTTTCTGCTGGTTGACATTTGTGCAAATATACGTACATTTATTTTATTCACTACAATGGGACCTTGTTTTTTACCAACAAAGCCTGCAGGACTGTGGTGTAAACAAAGGAAACATGGTTTGGGGCAGGTGTGAACAGGGCTAACAACAAGGGTCAGTCCATTTCCCCTGATTCATCCACCCATCTCCATTTAAGTCTTTCATCAGATACTCCTATCCAGGATGAGCAGTCATTTCCGATAACATGTTGTCAGAGGAACAGCCTGTCTCCTCTGTGCCTGTCGTATAGGAGCTCCTCCAGCTCTGTAATGAGCTCTTTAAATTGGATCCTGTTTTCCTGATCAATCTCCCAACACCTCCTCATCAGAGAGTATACCTATGCAAACACACAAACACACACACATACACAAACACAGTATCCATCAAATTACAAACTGAAAGGATGAAGCGAAATAAAGGGCAGAGATCCGAAATGTGAAGAGATTACATTCTAAAAAGTCTTTGTTACATGGATCAGCAAAATAGGATGATCAAAGGTCTAAACATTTCAGGAAGACATGCTTATTGCTGAGTAGGCAGTTTCCCCTTTATCACTGATTGAGGCTGACTTTGATACCCATCACCTGCTTGTCACTACTGGATGTTCTCTTCCCAGTCAGACCTAACGCTACTGGTTTGCCGTTGAGAAGGGACACTTAACTTGAAGGTATGCTGATTTTTCCCTAGAATGCTGATCTTGGGTCAGTTTAGCACTGACACCATGAAGGGTTCAGCCTTGGATGGAGGGACCCTGCAGCTCTGCCAGAGCCTTGGCTTTCAGATGAACAAGAAGCTAATACTAGATAGCAGACCGGAGATACTGGTGAGGAGAGAGGAGTTCTCTTACGGAGTCTGGGCAGCGTGATGGACAGGGCAGCCTCCTCCCGGCCCTAAGCATTTCCACCAATCGGGTTAGAGTCATCTGACCCTGGGTCGGACGAAGCATCTCCAAGAATACCTGTCAACCCCCATGTCACATAATTCAAATCAAAACAGCTCCTCCACTACAGTTCTGGTAATAGCTACAACCATATTTGTTCTAGCAAATAACACTGTCAGCTACTGTCCTGCATGCTACAAAATCGTCTATTCTGCTACAGTTGTGCTCAAAAGTTTGCATTCCCTTAGAGAATTGGTCATATTTGTAAAGAAAACATGAGTGAGCAGCAAAACACGTCTTTAATGTCTTATGGGATTCACATTCAACTGTAGGTTATAACAGAATGGCACAATCATAAAACAAAACATGGCAACAAAGAAATAAATGACCTGATTCCTGTTCAGAAGTCTGCATACCCTTAGTTGTTAATACTGTGTTTTGCCCCCTTTAGCATCAACGACAGCATACAGTGTTTTGTAATAGTTGTGTATGAGGCCCTGAATTCTTGCAGATTTTATAGTTGCCCATTCGTCTAGGCAAAAGAGTGGCTCGATGATATTAAGGTCAGGGGACTAATGGCCACTCCAGAAACTTCACTTTTATCTGCTATAACCACTGGAGGGTCAACTTGGCATTGAGCTTAAAGTCATTGTCGTGTGGAAAGTCCCCTCAATTTTCCACTTCTTTATAAGTGATTGAACAGCACTGACTGACATTTGCAAAGCTTTGGATATCTTTTTATATCATTTTCCATCTTTATAAAGTTCCATTACCATGTTAAACAGGTCTTGTGACATTTATTTTCTGCGCTCAATGTCTCAGTATCTAGCCTGCTCAGTGCATCCACATGAGAGCTAACAAACTCATTGACTATTTATACACAGACACTAACTGCAATTTACAAAGTCGCAGGTATGGGAAATTCACCTTTTATTGCTGTTTTAACCTGTGTGTGTCACCTTGTGTGTCTGTAACAAGGTCAAAAATTTGAGGGTATGTAAAGTTTTGATCAGGACCATTTGGGGGATTTCTGTTACATTATGAATTAAAAAGCAGCCAAGTAACTATGTGATAATAAATGGCCTCATAACATCACTATCTTGAATGAAATACTGTTTTTTTGCATGATCAGTCATATTTTCCCAATCAATGCCTACATTTCACAATTTCTACCAGGGTGTGCAAACTTATGAGCACAACTGTAAATCACCTACAGGAACGCCTATGGGGATGTGTAACCCAGGCAGGGAAACACGGAGGTAATGGTTTTTCATACCGTGGTGGGACTGCTGCCTGTCTCACAGTAGGTCATCAGCTCGTACAGAGTCACTCCAAAAGACCACACGTCAGACGCCGTGTAGAACTTGCAATCCACCAGGCACTCGGGGGCGTACCTACCAGGCAATGTGTGCATTGGTCAGGACAAAACGGAGCTAAAGGTTCTCCAATCAGCAAACAGAGATGAGCGCTGCTGATTGGTCGGCTTTGGGTGGCATTTGCCTCGTTGTGATTTTTTTCTTCGAATGATGCCCATAATTCACGAATAAAATGATCACGGTCCAATTACGGTCATAGGCAAATATAGTCTGAGGTGAAATCCGGGCTTCTGTATTTATGGCATGTGAGCTCAGTAAAGCTCAGGGATGCTAAAAGTTGTTTGTATTAGTTCAGATGATCTTTAAAGTAGTGCAACATCATTACATTATATCGATCGATCGATCGATCGATAGTTATATATAGATACAGCTCCAGAAAAAAATAATATTTTTTCTTTCCATTGCAAAAAAGTCAAAAAGGAATGTTTTGAGTAAGCAATAGATGGGTTAAATTTGAGAGACCACTGCAAATTAAACGTTTCTGTTCCTCACTCAAAACTTTCTTTTTCAACCTTTATGGAAAGGAAAGAAAAAGGTGCAGTGGTCTCTTATTTTTTTTCCAGAGCTGTATATATCCTGATTTTACAAAAGTGAATAATATATGTTCAAATGTTTTGGTGCTTTAGATCAGCTTCAATCACTTGGACTTCTATTTGGGAATGAACCATCCTGTTAAGTTACAGGGATCAATGTCCTCATTCTGCTGACACTCACCAGAACACAGGGCTGTCAGTCACCTCTTTGACGGTGTAGTAACTCTTATCCTCCTTCATGCTCTTGGTGAGACCAAAATCTCCAATCTTCACCGTGCTCTCGTTCTCCACTAGAACATTCCGGGCTGCTAGATCCCGGTGGATGAACCGATGGGAACCCAAGTAATCCATTCCCTGAAGGGGGGCGCGCACACACACACACACACACAAACACACACACACACACACACACACACACACACACACACACACACACACACACACACACACCATGGTTTTAGAGTATTTTCCCAGTAATCACTGAAGCATTTACTGTAACATTACAGTTGCTACTAGGCAACTTTTAACCATAGGGTTCAAACAGTGGTTTCAGACCACTTCTTGGAAAACCCTGGATGTTTCATCATTTAGTTTTAGACCTGAACTAGGTCAACTTATTCACATCAAGAGATCGAGTATTTAATTGGTATGAAGTAAAAGGTGTGTTTTCTCTGGAAAAGATAAATAAGAAAAACATGCACTAGTCAAAAAGATATTTTTTATTTTCTATCATGGTTTGGAACAATACATGAATCTTATAAAAAAAATATACAGCTCCGGAAAAAATTAAGCGACCACTGCACCTTTACTTTCCTTTCCAAAAAAGTTGAAAAGGAAAGATTTGAGTGAGGAACCGGCAGACACCTCAATTTTAACCGGAGCAGTATATGTTTCTAGGTTATTTTACCAGGTACGTATGTTTAGAACAGACTCTCAGTTACAGAAATGACCTGGGAACCTCTAGTTTTAACTGTCTTTCTCAGTGCACAGATTTTTCATCTTGTCAGCTTGGGGATGAGAACCAGTGTCTTTTTGTTTACTGGTCCCAACAATGGTCTCAACATTAATAAAGCAGTATATATGAGTGCCATACCTGACAGATCTGGAGGGCGTAGTTGAGGAGCCTTGTGAGGTCTGTCTGATCTTTCCTCCAGGGCAGATAGTCCTTCAGACTCCCCGCTGGCAGGTACTCCATTATCAGTTTGGTTGTCCTCCCGCCTTGACGGAGACAGTTAGTGTTACAACAGACCCCCAACACCGAGCTGGTGGTGTTTACGTTGACTCTATATACTCTAAACGTTGTATGTAGTACGTTTCAAGATGCATAGTTTGTGTATGAGTAATTACAGTCCTCTTCACATTCAAGTGGCTGTGGCACAACATGTCCTACAGCATACAGTATTCTTGGGACAGATGTATTTTGCTCACCATAGGACTATTTACATGGTTTTCCCAGTATAACGTCTGTTTATAAAACTCTCATAGTCATACCACAGAATACAAGGGGGAGGAGCCCGGGGGGGAGGGGCCCAGTGGGGGAGGAGCCGGGGGAGGAGCCCGGGGGAGTAACTGTATGTGTTAGTCCTCCTCACCCTCTTCACTACACACTCCCTTGTACTTGACGATGTTCTGATGGTAGAGTTCCCTCATGGTGTCCACCTCTCTCCTCAGGTGGCACCCCAGCTGGCCCCGGCTATCCGGTTTCAGAGACTTGACAGCCACCAACTCCCCGCGGCCGTCCCCACAGGGGTCGTACCGGCACAGCTCCACCTTGCCGAAGTGACCCTGCACGGTAGACACAAACACACACACACACACACACACACACACACACACACACACACACACACACAACTCTTTAACAATTACACACCAAAACAGACCTAATGAAGACATCTTGGCAGTCTGGCGCGTCCATCCTATAAGAGTCTCGCTCCCATACTGCCAGCGTTGTTCGGGTACAGCTGACAGCATGTCCAAGCAATGCACGTGAAAGCTCTGGAACATTCTAGAGGCAGCTGGTAGGGCCAGCCCCACACCCTGCCTTTAATTAGGGCCAATTGGGGTGGCCATAAAGAGGGGGTAAGGAGCTAACGTTGGGTAAATCCAACATGCGAGGCGACACACCCTCAGACAGTAGAGCTGCCTGTGTTATTATTATTTATTTTCCTTTTCATTGTTGTGTCCGTTTGTTAATAAAAGCCCACCACCTTGTGTATCTAATCACATGCCAGTCTCTGTCCTTGTTATGCTGCCTCACCAAAACTAAAAATAAAGACACCACTGCAGCTTTTTCTTTCCTTTCCAAATAAGTCAAAGAGAAAGGTTTTGAGGTTTTTACTTCTGTTCCCTGTCAGTGTTTGTGGTGGAGACTTCCTGTTTTATTTTGTTTTTTTACTGTTCCTGTCCAGCTCATGTGAATCCACCAGAATAAAGCATTCATGCATTGATTGCATAAGGTTTGTGGAGTATGATATTTCCACACAGTAAACAGTTCCAAAAAAGACACAAACTTCCCACTACCATTTGACCTCCATGTCAGAACTGAGGACAGAGTCTGGAAAATCTTCAGGCTCTTTACACCATTTGCTCAGGGTTTGCCAAATTTTATTTTGAATTTTATTTCCAAAATGTGCATTTGGAACACTACTCATGGCAGAGATTTTTTTAAATTATTTTTAATGAAAATATATAATTTTTTATTTTATTTTTGGCTAGCCATAGCAATGCATTTTATATGTACCAAGGGCAACAGATTTTTTTCTTTTTTAGCTGCAATTAAGTGACTATCGAGGCTAAGGCTTGTCTGGTAATGAGGCTCAGAACCCAAAAAGTGAAGTATGTGTGCAGGATGGTGTTTTGATCAAATAAGCATGGACCCGGGAAGGTGTTTTGGTTAAATAAGCATGGACACGGGAAGGTGTTTTG
>JACXGJ010008414.1:0-27255 GCA_016801105.1 Esox niger | reverse complement strand
ACACACACACACACACACACACACACACACACACACACACACACACACATACAGTCCAGGCTTCTGTACCATGTAGAGAGCACTGGGGGTGGACAGTGGTCCCTTTCTATTTATATCCTATAAACTCTATTTCTGTCTGTCTACATGGGTTACAAACCTCTGTGGGGGGGGGGGGACAGCCGCTGGGCACTCCTCTCAGGCGGGTTGGGGTGTTGGGGGGGCCAGCCTCTGGGCGCTCCTCTCAGACGGGTTGGGGTATCGGAGGGGCAGCCGCTGGGCACTCCTCTCAGGCAGGTCGGGGTGTTGGGGGCATCGTGGTTAATGATGTCCCAATGCCAGTCTTGCCCGGGTGTAACATGCTCTTCATCAACGTTGTCATCCTCGCATGGCCTTTCCGTAGGGGTGTGCGTGCGTGCGTGCGTGCGTGCGTGTGTGCGTACGTGTGCCTGTGTGCGTGTGCGTGCGTGTGTGTGTGTGTGTCAGAGTTTGAGGCGTTTGCCTGAGTGGCCACGCTGTGCTGTTCCATTAATCTGGCCTGGGCACCTGTGTAGGCGGGGATTTTCAATGGAGGAAAGTTGATTGCATTACTTTTGGCACAAGGCTGCCATCTGAGTCTGAGCCAGGTGTCCTGTTTTAAAGCCCTCGGCGAAGTCGGCTCCAGACAAATGTTATGTAATTCAGCATGTGGACTAATGACTGGCATTCTGTGTTTCCGCATTAGAAAGTGATTGGGTTTGTTAAAAGTAACATATTTCTCTTCAAAGTACAATTTGTATTAGTACTGAAAACTTAATTGACCACCACTGGGCCACTGCAATACACATCACCAGCTGCTGGGCATCATCCCAGGTGAGGCACTGCCAGGCTTGTACTGCAGAAATCATCCCAGGTGAGACACTGCCAGGCTTGTACTGCAGACATCATCCCAGGTGAGGCACTGCCCAGCCTGTACTGCAGACATCATCCCAGGTGAGGCACTGCCAGGCCTGTACTGCAGACATCATCCCAGGTGAGGCACTGCCAGGCCTGTACTGCAGACATCATCCCAGGTGAGGCACTGCCAGGCCTGTACTGCAGACATCATCCCAGGTGAGGCACTGCCCGGCCTGTACTGCAGAAATCATCCCAGGTGAGGCACTGCCAGGCCTGTACTGCAGACATCATCCCAGGTGAGGCACTGCCAGGCCTGTACTGCAGAAATCATCCCAGATGAGGCACTGTCAGCCCTGTAACTGCAGACATCTTCGGTTTGTATTTAGGTTTTTATGCCTTATTTCTCATCAGTGAGTGAAGGCCGTGTTGAATTGGATCGACAACATCTGGACGTTGATCAGTCAAGAATGTTTCACTGGCTGTACCTGGAAAACCCCAATGGCAGTAAGCTGTTGTATGACGAAGCCCCTTCTTATCAGTTTGGAGGCATTTTCAAGTATTTCAGCAGAAGGTGATGCTGTCCACATGGGAATGACATTATCACTGAATACAAATGATTAGTGAGTTCAGATAACAACGTATGATGAATGAAAACATGAATAATGAATAAACATGAATAACATGAATAATACACAGAGAGGGCGGTCTTTACTGGGTCAGAGTAAAGACAGAGAGCAAGACACAATGTTTTTACAAACACTGTGTGCCTGCAGCGTGAAAATGGACCCCAGTCACCACTCGGGAGTTGACAATTAGGTTTTGTATGTTGGGACATTGTAGTTGATGGACTTTGTAGTTAAGTGTTTAAATTACTTGTCCTGTGATTATTAATGCATTCAATTTGACATGTTTACGATGACCTTTCACGTTAGGAAACGAGGTTTCTGTCAAATGTCTGAAGAATGGATGTCGCTGTTGAGTGGACAGGTTAACATACTGCTTTCTCGACCCAAGGGACTGGGTCATGGAGTGGCAGCAAGAGCTCAGAATTCACTGTGTTTGTTAAACCAATCAGATCTCCTGTCTGTGGGCATCAGTGAACATGTCTCCACAAATCACGTAACAAGGTCTAACGACCCAAAGGTTCAGACGGACCACACCCAATCAGAAACGGTTACAGTTGTCGCCACCGTCAGGATGTGAAGCATGAGATAAAGGAGAATCATCATTTATTTAGTTTTTTTGTGAAAAAAAGTGTTACGTTTTGGTCTGACACCAACAAGGTAGGTGTGACTGCTGCAACAAAGGTCACGACCCTCGCATATCAAGAAGCAGGGTTCTTACTGCCCTCTACCCCCCCGTCAGTGGTTGAGGTGCATCTGCACATTTCAGAGGACACACATTGAATTGCGTACTGTCAAACTGAAAAGCCTGCTCATATGTGAGGAAAATAAATCAACAATGACTAAATCACGCTACAAACACAGTGTGACATTGATTATGTTGGCTGGGCTCTTCTGCCAGTGACCCGTCTCCATAGTGATTAGGATAGTCTTAAAGACCCGGTACGAATTCCAAAAAACAACAAATAGCTGGCCGGCCACTCGGTTTGCGAATAAAGCTCAAATGTGGATTTGGATGGAAGGACTGAGAAATGGGCCAATCAGAAGTCAGAACACTAGAAAATCCCTGACAATTTTTCAATGGAAAGTTTACGGGGGCTTGGGAAATTCTAACTCAAACGTTTTGGATGGAAGAACTGACCATCTGTGATATCAATATGACAGATGACAGATATTATGCATGTTTGGAGGCCATACATTGCTTTTAGAAAATGAACTGTGGAACTAAGCACGTTAAACGTCTTCAAGAGGCACCTATCAATAATTGATGAGTCCTAAAAAGGGTTGTAGCAACTGCAGCTCTCCCCAATGAGAAGGAGTCAAGGCCTGGGAGATCAGAGGGAATGAAGGACATTGTGGTTTGGGTTTTATTAAAGGTTACAGCCAGTGGCCGATCCTGTCCTGACGTTGATGTAGTTCCACCCCAAACCGGACCTTCTGGGTTAGGTTCTGCGTTCGAAGACCGACGCAGTTTGATTAAAGGTTGCTTCAGAATTGGGATGGGAACCTGTTGGTTCCCATCCAGCCATAACCCCCTACCAATAACACAGGAAGTGTTGGACTCCTTCAGAAAACTCTGAAAATCCTGGGACCACTTTATCCTGTCCTCCCCCAATATGAAACACAAACCTTCCCCCCTGCATGCACAACGTGACCACCAAACAGCCAGTACATTAGTTCACTCATGTCATGAAGCTAGCAGACTAGCCTAAATCGGTAGCCTAAATCACAAGCTGCAAGTCCTTCATTGCTGAGTTCGTGTTGCCACGGTGGCCATATTGGTTTTCCCAATAGAATGCTGGTGTCAGGTTGCCGCTAGTGATAGACAGCCCATCTAGATGCAGAGAGAGAGGAGTGTGTTAGGGCGTGGCCTAGTGATTCTCTGTGGGACAGATGGTTGGCTACTGAGGACCATGACACTGGGAAAGAAACCGTTCAGGTGGCAGGATTTTTTTTGTCATGTTTGACCTGTACTGCCAGCCTGCCCTCCATCTGCTGGAGAAGATTTCTTGGAACATAAGGTGACGGAGGTCATAGGCCTCAGCGGTGTTGTTTCCTGCACGCTTATTTGCCCCGGAGTGTAAGATATGACCTTATGGAGGGTGACTAAAAGAAGTTATTTGAAATAACCTTTTTCTTTTGAAGAACTTATTGGTACCTGGAATGATTCTTCAATATCGATTTTTTTTGTAGTGTGGACATTGTCTTTCTGTTTAACCATTTACAGGGATGTGTGGTTTTAACTTGGAATTGGCAGATCTATGGCCTAGTTTGACTCCCTGGTTTCACAGCTTTTATTTTCTTGCATGTTTCTTTCTTTTGTATCAGCTCATTTCAGCTGATAAATTTACCTGTTGACTGAAAATACTGAGGGAGCTTTGTGATATTGATCTTGAACAAGTATACATACATGCAGAGAAATAAGATGGTATCTCATAAATGCTAAATAAGGCTATTTTGATGTTATCGTTTCCCATGGGCGGGTTTTGCTGAGCTCATAACTTCTGGTATAATGTGTGCAGATTCCCTGAACTCCACTGTAGTCAGATGCCCATTATATTTGAAAAAGTAATGCTTTTGCACACTTTATAACTCATAACACATAACAGACACCCTGATATTGAACAAAGTAAAACAATTATATTTAAAAATAAAAGAATACATGCCATTTAAAAGCAATTCTCCATCACACAAGCGTAACTGTATGTTTTCCACTGCCACCGCTGGCTATAAACAGAGATATATTTTTTGGGACAGACCTACAAATTTAAGGGTAGGTTTTTTATTACATGTGTTATTTCATAGTTTTGATCTATTCACTGTTATTCTGCAATGTGTGAGCAGGTGTTCAAACTTTTGACTGGTGCTGTCTGTGGTTGTTACCTTCCTCCGTGGACAGCACCAATTACATTCCTCTGAGCTTTGTGACATCTGTTTAAAAATCATGGATTACAGTTGATCTTGGCCAATAGCCTTAATTCATGCTGGAAAAAGTGAAATCCCCCTTTACAGGGACGGAAAAGAGATGCAGAACATGTTTCTTGATTTGATGTAACAGTACAGCTGGTATGTATTTCTTAATAAAATAAACTGTGACAAAGGGGCTTACCACGTTGTGAGGCTATACAGTGTTTTTTGCGTTCAAGGTCCGAGGCAGAAATGACAACGTTACAGTCTCCTAACTGTTCCAAAACTTGGTTGTTTTCTTTCCAATGCACTCCAAGAGTGACGTCCCCGGGCCCCCTGGCTCTCGCCGCCTCACTGCCTCTGCTTCCAGTCCCCTACCTAAATTGTAGTAACGAAGGACCCCGGACGACACCTAGCCCCGCCGGGCAGGGGTCAGGCGGGCATGGCAGCGGAATGGACCGCTGATCTGAACGGCCCGGTCCAAGTCAGGGGGCATGCCCGCGATTGGTTGACTCTGCCGGACGCGGCGTAATAAGTACGATTCCTGGTTGGTACAAGATTCACCAGGACTCTCGTACTCATTGCCTATTCTTAGCGTACATACATCAATGTCATGATCTGCGCGCCACCCGGTCAAATATGATCCCGACAACTTCAAATAGGGGATCTTATGATGAGGAAAGGGAGACTGCAAACAGGTTGAAGTGGTTGATTATTTTCTCATTAGGGAAAATAATCCTCACCTTCTCTACTCTGTGACCTGGAAACAGATAAGTGGCTGATTTATCGAATAGAAATCAATTTGAGATGAAACAAGAGTTAGAGTACGGTTACGTGTGAGCGTTGATTTAATGGTTATTTTGTAGATTTCCTTTGCGGAGAGGAACTCTTCTACTAGCCTACTAAGAGAATAGAATCTATGACCAATGTGATGGAAATTTCATCGATAAACCCTCTTGAAGGAGTAAGAACAGAGACAGAATTCTCTTGGCACAATTAGCAGTTTATTTGCAAATAGAAAGACGTGTCAAACACTTACAGAATAATCCTTCGAGGAGCCTCTAAAGTAAATTAAACAACAGTCAGTATTTATAACAGTTAAAGGGGTGTGGTATAATGCTGCACCTCTGTGCTAACTCAATGGAATACATTCCCTTTGTTCTATTACAACATAGGCTTCACACAAAGGGCAGGCTGTCCTTCTCCACATGGGTAACCTCTTCAACTCTGTTAGGGCTTACAGCATCCGGACAGACAATAGATGCCCTAAAGAGTTATACAGATGTGCATATAAATGAGTAACCCAATAATCTGCCGATACTAGTCAATGATGCTCCTAGGCAAATTCAAGATCCCCCTCTCCTACATTTCCTAAGGAACAAAGGACAGATACCCCTATTCAGAATATCTAATGATCCTCTGTATTATATAGACATGTGTGTCACAACCATAGACCAGAGTTACAGAGTTAATCCAATGTACATTAGTTAATGGACTTATACGTATGTTTTCATAGCTATCTCTATTGTTACATATTGTATTGTTTCACCTCAAAGCTTTCATCTGATTTCATTGTCTGTGTCCATGCCCATTACTGTCTGCCTGCCCCTTTCAATACTGGAAAAGTACTGAAGAGAAGCGACAAGCTGCGTGATTCACAATTCTGAAGTTTGTTCATTAAGGAAATCATTTGCAAAATGGTCTTGCAAAAAGTGTCTATTGGTCAAATTCACTTCCTTTCTCCTGTTTGTTCCACTGGTTTTGGCAGTATGAACAGACATTTAGCTTTTGTTTAGGATAGAAAAGGTGTTGTGACACGCGTGAGGCACCTAAAAAACCCACAGAGAAATCTGGTCTTTTGGATTTTTCAGAAGACCACTGTGAATTTACATGTTGCACTTGACCATCACTCGTTCGCATTGCTGCCATGGTCCTTAACATTCTGCACACACCAGAAGCCTACAGTTTGATGTTAAAATGAAGACACATTTCCCGCCTTCTTTTGAGGTGGTATCATGACTTTATGATGCACTTTAGACCATATCTTCATCTCATTGTGGAAGCATCGATTGGAATTCTCAAACCCAAAGGAACGTTCAAAACAGCACTGTGACGACACGCAAAATCTGTTGATCAAGGTTGAAAAATCGGTCAAATAATCTGCCCCTGGGTGAGACACTCAACCCTAATTAATCTGGGGTTGAGTGTCTCAGAGGGATTTGGCGAACGCCAAGAAACGCATTTCCAATTCCCAATTACACACTACAGTTCAGATATTTGATCGAGGTGTACACATAAGCGCACATTTGACCTTTCAATACTTTGGAAAGTATTGACTTTTGATGTGGACATGAGTTCAAATTTATTGCAATCGCCAGCGCTATGTGGCATACTCATTTCTAAGAGGCACCTTTTTTAAATTAAATGTCATTGATTCATTGATCATATTGACCGTTTCAGAGCCCCCTTCTTTGGACGATAATGGAAGGATTTAGAAAAGGGCTTAGTCTTAGTTCAACAGACTGATCTGAATATTGGAGATTAAGCAATTTTCACCATGCCCTACAGTGTAAAACGAAACACTGACTATGCCGGGAACCATGTAACTAGAGACTGACACAATGCCACAGAAAGCCATCAGAAATAAACTCTGAGCAAAACAAAAAATATTTCCTTGTGGATTTATACAGCATATACGGTCATGTGCAAACAGCTTAGGAATCCGAGAATCAAACTAAAGCCATTTATTTTAGGTAGTTACTGTATATATTTTACAAATAAACACTAACTACCCCTATACATGGCTTTTGGTTGACTTTCAGATGCCTAAGACTTTTGCACACTAATGTGTATTTAACTATTTCATTCTTGTGATTGAGTGTTTTGCACTGAGGGCCTATGTCACCAGGGGCGTGGCCTTTGACAACCTTGTCCTTAACAACGACCACAATGGAGACAACTCCTGGACTTTGTAATGTTCACATCATCGATAGTTTGAGGTATGTGCATCGGCTGCTTCGTCTTTATTGTCGGAACAACTTTAAAATATAGTTTGATGTTCTCTTCCATTTGAAAGAAGTCAGATGTTTTCCTTTGGAATCCCGATTGTCCGTGAAATGCCAGCAGCCTGTGGGAGGGAGGGGGGTCTGCCAGCTGTCATTCAACCCTAAGACATATCGACAGACACATCGGAATTGCCAACGTCACAGGATGAGATAAATGCATTGAAACAAAACGACAGGGAGTTCACGTCATTTTGGTTGTGGGGGGGACAACACAAGGTCAAAACGAGGACCAACAGGAAATAATACCAGCTGATACAGATCTCCTTGAGTTCCTAACCAAGCCATCAGCTGCACTCCCCTGTAGACCTTCAACCTGGGTTCAAATGCAACCACAAGTCATAACAAACACATTAGCCAAACTGATTTGGGCTTGCGCAAAAGTACACTGGAATGATTTCAAGTAGTATTTGAACAAATTTTCTCTTCTGGCACTGATTGGAAATCATTAACATTGTCTATTGGTCCCCAGCTCTCACATACGTGTTACAGGGATCATGATGTCATGTCTATTTGATTGACGCCCTACTTTACCTTTCATAGATTGCATGTATGCGAACATACACTTCTTGTGCTTTATATAACGTGTCGTCACCCCTGTGTGAGAACGAAATGGCTCAGGGACCAGTGCTGTTGAAATAAAGCAGGCGAAACAAAGTACTGAACATATTGTATTTTTAAAGAATGTGAGGCCTGATTGGGGTTATCAAGAATTCAAGTCAGTTCATTTATTCACTCCATGTCTGAGTAATGACTTCTTTTAAAGAGGAATCTGTATTTGGGAAGGGAATATGGAAAGTGTCTTCTGAATGAGAGGTCGAAGAGTGTAACGGATCTCTGAGATAAATAGTGCTCAAAAGAAAATGTCCCTGTGTGCCTGTTAGTAGTTAATCATAGCCTGCCAGGTTTACTGCAAATTGAACCCTGATAAAGGTGACAGATGATCTTATTGATTACAGCGAAATCCTTAAAGGAAAACAACATCATTCATCTGAAAAGTCCCACCTTGCAAACCAATCACACTACAATTCAGTTGGTAAAATATTGTGGTAAAATCATTGGTAAAAACATGTGAAGACTGATTCAAGCTCACTGAAACTGAGAAGGACGACCCCTCTCCAAATATCCAGACACATGTCCATGGTGTTGATGTTTGAAGACCAAAAGTAAAAGATCATTTAGAATGACTACTAGTAACAAGCCTATATATTATCGCCATGGACCAGTTACATTTGTAAAATATATTGTAGATTTTCTGTCCAATAAAGAGAATGATCATAGTGCCAATTCTCTCCCAGGATAAGGACATCCATCACTCCAGGAAGAAAAAAATACTTTCAGGAAGTCTTCAGTCTTCAGTGAGTTCATTTGTGCAGAATAAAGCAGGACAAACTTGACATTCCACTCCTGGTAGAGGGACTTGACCTTCTTCATATGTAATCCACAGCAGGGCTATAATCACGGTAAAGTCTGATCTGTTTCTTTTAAAATCAAATGAGAAGCATAGCCCTGGCAATTTCTCTGGTGTGGTACTCAAAGTGTCGAGGCTGGCAATTGGGAGATGCTCAGGTTGGAGCCAAAGCAGCTTCTATAGTTCTTTATAACTCCCAATTTTCTCCCCGCCGTATTTTCAATATGAAATATTTTCTATTTCAAATCTGTATTATGGCCTTGCCTGATTGCAGCAACGCCATGGCAGGTGTGGTCAGATGTTAACACGAGCTTCCCCTGAGAACATGTGACCAAGCCGGTCCGATTCTTGTTGGCTCAGACCACAAGCCTTTAGCTAGTACACACTGGCATGGATGTGATGCATTTCCCCAACATACATTCACAGTTAAGTTTGCCGGTGCCAGACCTTGACATAATGATCTGCCAGGGCACATCATGACATGGCGGTCCCGTCCAATCACCAACCCGTGCCACCTGGGTACCGCTGGGCCAATTGGTGCTGCCCTGTGAGGGACCACCAGGCACTGTTGACATGCCAGTAGCAGGACATGAAACTACAGCCTCCATGAAGGGACCCTTATTCCCTGTGGTTTTCCCAGTTTCTCGATAGTAGGAGGCCTCAGGGATTGTGGCTAATGAGACCCTGAAATCAGAAGGCCCACTTGATAGCAAGCTCCTTGTGACACCAGCAGTGTGCATTTCACTCCCATTGGGGCCATTGTGGAGGAATAATCGAAATGCATGTATATGGACCACAATCTCCGGTTTGACAGCCTGCTGATGTAGAATCTCGTGTTTGTTTGATCTAACTGTAATCTATATATGCTGTCCATCCAATCTATGTGCAGAGCAAACTGTACGCTAATTGCTTCAAGCAGACTCGACAACGCGTCCACTTGGCATTGGGCAGACATCAGCGTGTCTCTGGGGGGATTTGCATTTGGAGTTAAGCGAAAGCCTGAATTGCATTACATTACTGCAACCATTAACGCAATCTTAATATATATTGTGACGCACCCGGGTCGAAAAAGGTTTTATTGCAAAAAGACTGACTTTATGATCATGAGCATTGACATATTTTATACATTTTGACAAAAGAATATGTAGGATGACGTAGAACAAGGACACAAATACAGGTACAAGACCTGGGTGGGGGGATTGTAGGATCTCTTCAACTCTGATTTAGCACACCTGATTCTAATGGTTAGTTGGATGAACATCTTAATCAGTGTAACAGAAACGGTTACGTAAATAGCAAGCAATGGAGTAACTCTGTCTTGCATTTATTCACACGACCACATTGTCACCAGCCTACTGTTGTAACCACACAATCACCACCACAGCTGGAACATTCCAGAACTTAAAAAACACACTGAAAAACCTAGCTTCACCCAGGAGGCTTGATGTGTAATGACTGCATATTTCATATTACCACATTCCTACCATATCTATGTACCACAACTTTCATTATTTCTGAAACAACACTTATTAACATCATAGTATGATGTCAACCGTAATCTTTAACCTAACTTCCCCAGCCATTAGCAATTATTTTTACTCTGCTTAACTATTAACATTTATCCATGTTGATTATACTCATTTAGAGCTCAAAGTCTCTGAAATGGCATGGAAGCTTGGTGTTCCTCTGTGAAAGGTGAACATCAGGGGTGGTGTCTTTTCTTAATTGTGGAAAAGCCACCAGTTGTTCCCGAGCCAAACTCCAAGTAACGGCTCCTCCACTGACTCCTCTTCTCGGTTCACTGTAACCTCAGTAACATCCTCTGTCTCAGGGAACGGAAGCATTTCAACAACTTGAAAACATCCTATCCTCTGCCAACACCCCTTGAGACCCTATTGTCTTTTCCTTCGTACAGGTTAGTATTTGATCTACATGTCTATAGTTGACTTGACCATCCCCCAACGTCACCTTGAAGGAGACTGGACCAGTCGCTGTGTCTTTAAGTCCCGGAATCCATTTTGGCCTCTGAATTAAATTTCGGGTAAGTACAGGATCCCCTTCTTAAAAACTCTGTCCCTTGGTACAGTATGTTTGTCATGGTTTGTTTTGTTTACTTCAGATCTGGTTGGACTCGGTCCAGCGTGGAGCGTACTCTACAACCTAATAACCTCCTTGTAGGAAAAAGTCCCTTGGTGAATTGAGTTGTTATTCAATAGCTGAACAACAGATGTGAAACTTCTGTTGTTAGGGCCCCTTCAGCACTTGGTCAACATTTCTTTGAAAGTTGGAAAATCTCCACATCCAGCTTTGTCCACCATAAGAAACTCCCTCTTTCTGTAGTGGCCAAACCCTAAACACATATTCTCTCACTCTTGACAGCACTAGATCCCAATCAGTCCACCTGTTCACTAGTTTGGCCGTCACAAGTGCCCCCTGGGAGTCGTTCGACATCAGCCCTCGGTCCTCTTGACCTTTCCCCTGGGGTGTGTACGGCAATGGAAGACGACTCAAGGCATCAGCGAGCCCATGGTGTTTCCCTGCCTTGTATGGGACGACATACTCGTACGCCCTCAGAGTAACTGCCCGCCTCTGAATCCACGGAGAAACCATCCGTGGAACTTGCTTCATTTAATTCAGAAGAGACAGAAGAGGTTCATGATCTGTGCATATGGCACCTCTGGACTCCAAACATCAATGCAAACCCCTCATCGTCTGACTGAGAATAGACATGCAATGGGACAAACCGGCCCGGACCTCATAGGGGGATGCATCACATGAGAGTATGACGTCCTCTCCATCATAGTCAACTACCACTTCAGATCTACCACGTCTGCTTCCGTCTCTTAGACCTGGCAAATGATGACAGCTGCTCTTTTCCCCACTGCCCATCTGTCTCTGTGTGCAGTAGTTTGTGAAGGGGTGCATACACAGTGGACAAATTGAGCGAAAACCTGTGATAATAGTTGAGTATCCCTGATGTGCTTTAAATTCAGTCACATTTGCAGGAACTGGCGCATGCTGGATTGCTTGTACCTTGTCACTGAGTGGATGGATGCCTGTAACATCCGCCCTGTGTCCCGGGAACACTTACTCCCGCTTGAGACATAATCCTGCACTCTCCAATCTTTGTAATTTCTCTGCCAGCGTGCTTTCAGAAATCCAAGTTCCTCCTTGAACACCTTCTCATGTTTCTTTAACATGTCTTCCAGTTTCAACTCGTGGGTCTTCACCTGATTTACCCATCCCCAGTCTAAATGCAGTTATCTTATCCAGACCTGACATAGTAAGTTCAAAGAATGTAAATAACAAGCGATTGAATACCTCTTAAACTCGGTCTTGCATAAATTAACACCAGCACATTGTCACCAGCCTACTGTTGTAACAACATTTATCACCCCCACAGCTGGAACATTCCAGAACTCAAAAACATACCAAAAAACCAAGCTTCAACACCCGGTGGCTGATATGTGTAATGACTGCATATTTCACATGACCAAAATCAGTTTAGTCCCAAATGGAGTTGAGAGAATTCCCTGGAACAGGGTGGGGCCGGTTCTCCAGGAACAGGGTTGGGCAGCCCTGCCTTACAAGGATCTGAGCCTGTAGGTTTTCTGTTCTACATCATCATTAATTGCATCTAGCTGGTGTCCCGGGTCTAAATAAGTCCCTTAATTTAGGCTTGCTATGAAAAAATTGAAATGGCTTTGATGGCCAGAGTTGAATACCTTATCAGTCGTGATTTTATCTGTTTTCATGTATGTGCTTGACACAGGCGTGTTCCCCATAGTAGCACCACGTTCCTTCCCGCCTGAAGCAAAAGTTGTACAGTACACACATTCCAAGGTTTTCATTTTCATTTCGTTTGAATTCTAGATCGGTTTGCTTGAGTTGCGAGGACTCTAACTTCTCAATAGCATTGAGTACGGTGAAAACCGGAAAATCAAGGTCTCTGGAGATGGAGTTGAAGCCTTGAGATTGTCAATACATGTCTATAATTGTCTGACATGCTTAGACAATAATATTTTTTTCTTTCTAGGCTCCATGCTCATTGCGGTACACACAATGACCCCGAACTGGGTTTTTTATGAAATTAGCTGAATGAGTGCATTTCATAATGCACGCACCTGCATCTAACCACAGGTGAAGTCAATTGCAATGTAAAATAAATACCTGATAGAAATCATTGTCGTCTTCTAGGTGTCCTAACATTGTATTTTGCCTTGTTAAATTTAGATGACTCAATTCGAGATATGTTCTGTTTTGTTCAACTGCAAACCAATACAAAAATATTTGTACATTGTTTCCACGGTTTTCTAGAAGAAATTGCATGATTTGAATAAAGTGTAACGATGCCTTTATTTTTGGCCACTTCAGAGCTGGCTCACGTTCTGATAAGACATGACGTGCTCAAACCGGTTGAACCGGCACGGAGTTCCTTAAGCTACAACAATTCACGATAAAATGAAAGAAAACCGATTCCGTTCGGACGAAAAGCCACGATTTTCAAGAGACAAAGGGAAAACGGCAATCTTTGACTACAACATATTCGGTTTGCTTACGCGTGAAATACAATTACAGACCATGTATGATCTGTTAGATGTGGGAGACGTCCTATCGGAGTAAGGTGCCATTTTCAGGGCTGAACAGAAAATAATATCAATAGGCTGCGTGTGGAATCGCTACCAACGAGGCCATTGTTGTGACATGAGCATGCACACTCAGGCACGCGGTGAGGGGTGGTGGTGATTGGTGGGGGGTGGGGGTGGGGGTGCTTGGAGGGGGTGGTGCTGAAACGAACAGCTCCGAGAGTAAATGAGCGCATCGGCAATAAAATCATCAGAGAGATTTCGGTACATCACTGTCCCTGTTGAAAGAGCCTGCCTAGCCATGAACCAGCCGAGCTCCCCATCCTCAAGATCCGCGTTCAAACTTTTGGAGTCCGTCTGCTCACCCTGACCATGAAGAGACAAAACCTGAGGACACTTGCGCTCATCATTTGCACGTTCATCTACCTGTTAGTTGGTGCGGCTGTCTTCGATGTATTGGAATCTACGAATGAGACGGACCAGAAAAGTAAAGTGTTGAAACGAAAGGAAACACTGAATGACAAATACCAGTTTAATAACACAGACTTTTCCGAAATCGAGGAGGTGGTGCTGCAGCTCAAGCCCCATAAGGGTGGAGTACAGTGGAAATTCGCTGGATCTTTTTACTTCGCAATCACTGTGATCACAACCATAGGTAAGATATATTGCACCGGTGACGTCGTTTTACCTGCAGGCGTTGCATTTAAATATGTAGCATAAATGGAATAACCACCCCCTCCACAGTTAACTGCCATGGCCTCGCAAGTTCGAGAAGTGATTACAACTACTACCTCTGCGACCTTGTTAAAGAAGACACATAGTCTGTCACATGCTTCATGCTATTTTTAGTAGAACAACAATAACATCTGCTTCAGTCAATTAATGTTGTTGTTAGCACAGGCTTGTCTCAAGCAAACGGACTCACACATTAAATGTGTGTTTACAGAAGCGTGTGTTTCTAAAGCGCATGGGTATGACACTTTGTATTTAGTTGTGGGAGTCGTTTAACGTGAGATCTTATCAGTTAGATGTACAATATGTATAAATTGATTCTTAAAGAACATACTACTGGCGCATGCGACATGAACTCGCTTTCACGTTGAAACCAATCAAGTCGATAAATGAAGGCCTATGCATGTTTCACTTCCACGTTGGAAAAAGGTGGACATCCAACCATCTACTGCACCAAATAATTTCAAACGTTGACTTAATACTTTATTTTTTTTCTTTTGGACTTTTCTTGCGCCATATACACCAAACATTGTATAGAAACGGAGGCGAAGAGACAACTATGGTTTGGACGGCCGAGTCCGACTTGAAGTAACACTTTATTATCTGTTTAAAAGCGAGATACCATCGCAAACGTCGTGTTTAATATTGTTAGGACCCTGCTGCTTTTTGGAAGGACATCTCTAAACAATGTTGGGGAGTATGTTTTACAAAGCCATCTGTCAAAACCCTAGAACAAATATTATCGTTAACAGGTTGTCATCGTAATCCTCTCTGGAGGAGCAGGAGTAACGGCGGCTCTGTGGCATCAGGTGCAACTGTTCATCCTAAACAGAGCGTGGTCTTATAAACATCTCTACAAATAATATTATTCATGTTAGACATAACCATCTCATACTAATATTTAACTTTGAATGTACAAGTCAAAAATACACTTCATTCGCAGGCTTATGTCAACGGTCTCATTTTGTATTTCACCTCTAATGATATTTGACTAGGACATTTTAATTGAATGGTGTGAGAGAATAGTAGATTTTTTCTCTTACTTCATATGACATGAAAACATGGAGTTGATCTTTGGAATATTACTGGATGTGTGGATTAGAGATTTATTTTAAAACTTTTTTTATTTGATAACTATTTATTTTGACTGGCTTTTATCTAGCTTACCATAGGTGATCTGAAACACTTTCGTCCTGCTGTGCACCTAGAATTCACTCACACCCGTGCCTTTGCCCCTACGCTCACGCCGGCCCGTTCCTTCTGTTGACGTGCGTCTGTTGACTCAGTGACGGTAACACTTCCCTATTTGGACAACTAACTGAATGTGAACCCGATCCGGGGGTGCCTGAAACCAGATGCTATAATTGTGAGCCGGCTGGCAGTGGATGTTGGTCTTTTACTCTGCCGTTAACTGTTAATGACAACACCCGATATGCACTTAAACTGTCTGTCCTGCGCGACACATTTCAACTCGCCTGGCTTTCGCTCACATGCCTACCAACTCCATACACAAAACTTGCTTAACATAATGCGTACACACACGTGAATGCACTGCCACGACCTCGCCGACCATAACATGCAGTCATATCTTTGGACACACCAAACCACAAACGCTTTTGTTGGGTTCCCCACTTGCTACTGACAGCAGCAGTGGCTAATTCCCCCCGGGTCCACACAGAACACAGAGCGTTATATAACGCAAAACACAAATTTAGTGCCAAATTTTGGTTTTGTCCGAACAGGTTTTCAGAGGTGTAGACGCTGTAATACTGTGCACTTGTTCAGATCAACTCTCCACTTTTAATGTGCACACCTTTCTCGTTTCACCACACAACTGCAGTATAGTCAGTGGACAAAATACTATACTGACTATAATACTGACAATCGAAACATGTTTACTTTTCTTTATGACATGGAGAAGAGTATCCGGTGTTGCGGTTATGAAAATGCATTGTTTTCGGTTCTGGCATCCGTGCAGTGATGTGCAGTGGTCTGAGGGGAAAAAGCATCTGTTTACTGAAGCCATTTCTTTCTTTTTTTGTTACTCAAGACTTTGGAAAGGGGGGAATAAATGGTCTCACGTGTCCTTGGTTGTTACTGGCATGCGAGAGGACGTCAAAGAATGGTCATGGAAAATGTTTTGGCTGATCTTCTCTTCAGAAGCCAGAAGGTTTCTGTGATAAAACCATAAATTAAATGAATCTGTGAACACTAAACAGACAGTGTTTTGGACGTTTCCATTACCGCCTTAGAGACCCATTTCTAAAAACGCTTCAAATCATCCTGACGTTCTGACACCGTTGACGATCTTCAGTGTGTCTTTCCAGTATTGTTACTAATAAGTCAGTCTAATTGCCTGTCTGAAGATAGAGTAGAGTTCAAGAGAAAGAAGGGAAAACAAGAGAGGACAGGAAGAAAGGAGGGGAGGATGTCCAAGACTGGCCGCTAGCAGGAAGCCATATTCCCTCTGCAGATACGCGATGGTGTCCAGTTTTTTACCGTCTCCTGGGAAAGATTGTTTTAATGGAAGGAATGCCATACGGGGAGAATAAATAAGCGTCCAGTTGGACTCTGAGTCACTGAAAGGCCGGTAGAGTTGCAGTTTCTTGGCGTGGGGACAGTAATCAAGTCTAGGAAACTTTCACACAGTGAATCCCTGATGTCGGTACCATCCATATATAATGTTACTGACGTCGCCTGTGTATTCTGAAGGAAAATTAAGCTTGGTTTTGGTATCTGAAACTCACTGAGGATTTATGGGCAAAATAGTCTTAACGCTCAGAGGATTGTCAGTATAGGTTTCGTTTTCTCCAGTCAAAAGCTGGACGTCGCTACTTGACGTTAGCCTCCGCACAGAAAGCAGGGGATGACCTGTTCTGAGCCCTATGTTCTGAGCCCTATGTTCTGAGCCCTATGTTTGAAACTCTCTGTTGGATGAAGTTAGATGAAATTGCTGTGACAAGATTTCCTAAAATGCTAAATAAAAAGTGCCATTGTTAAACAGGTTTTGTGTGTGTTTACATGTGGTTTTTCCCCAGGATCCCTGAGGGAGGGGCATTACCAGCCCCAGAGGCCCTCGCTCCCACATCACCGAATACTGGCTGAACCCTGACTGACTATCAACTAACAAATATGAACATACATACATACATACATGCATAAGGCTAGGAACAAATCTACCATAGCAGAATCTCTGTGTGTGTGTGTGTGTGTGTGATGTGGAAAATATAAGGCTGAATATGTTTTCCCTGCTGTTTAGTGCTGGAATAGACCCGGTAGCTTGAGGAGGCTGATCGATCGTGCACTTTTCGCCTCCTAAAGCAAAATCGAGGCATCTGATTGAACAAATTTCATTCTTAACTAAAGACCATGATTGCTGGGTTATTGGAGTCAGATGTGAACTGTAAGAAAGGCATTGAGGCAAACTGTCACTAATCCGGCCTTCCTGGAATAGAGGGTGGGCCTCACCTGTAACCGCTACGTTATTGCAGGGCCATAGCCATTAAAAGCGAAAAGAGAACGGGGATTCCATGCTTCATGGGAGTTGTCCAGTGGCTCTTCCCATACCGCTGTCCTTATGGGCTCTGCTGTTGGTTTTATACAGCCACAATTACATTTTTATTTCACCCCAGATGTTTGTCACGGTTAAAATGTGAGTCACCTTCATCCTAAGAGTCATTTTAGAAGAACGGTGTAATGAAAGCATATATCAAACTGAGCAATCTAATGAACCATTTAAATACATTTCGCGTTTATTCATACACAAATGCCACGTTGTTAATTTATCTTCATAGAGCCTAATGGCCCTTTTCAATTCATGAGCGGAATTTAATTTTGTAGTCTAAATATACTGTAGTTGTACACGCAGCCGCCAAAACAAAGGACATATCAAAATAGTATCTGAATAGGGCTGTTGGTCATGATAAGCCAGCAGAACATTTTCAGTACTCCTGTCACCTGTGGTTCTGTGTGTTGCCCACTTGGGTTTGGACGCCTATTGCCAGTTCACCATTAAACACGAGAAATGGTTCTCCATTGACTAAATAAGGATTAGGTAAATTAAGACATACAGCATTTTAACAATTGTCTGAATGTATTGGATGGACGCCAGACTAATATTCCATAAGAAACTATATAGGTTTTTGAATGCCTTCAAGGGATTCAGGTCCTATTTTGTCTATTTTCAAGCTAACTTGTTCACGCTAGCTTAGTCCTATGAACGTTGTCATTTTTTGTTTCGCGCGATTAGCGTGACGCCGTTATCCACTGAAACAACAGGGCACAAGATGACGACCGATCACCAGCACAGTCGCCAGCAATACTCCGTTTCTCACGTCTGTCTCTGAGCGTTGCGTGGAACCTGCTTCGTCGGACCAAAATAGTCTGCATTGTTTAATCATTTTTCATTCTCTGCTGCGCTGAAAGGCAGCACAAAAACCCATCAAATATTTTTTTGACAAATCAGACGCTGAGATGACTGGGATTAGTTCCCTTTAATCTCTCAGTGGGTGATGTGGGAGGAGTGCCTGTGTGCTGTCAGTGGTGTGATGTGATGTGTTCCTATGATGACGGTTGGCCAGGTTTGTGGTTGGTGTGCTAGCCGACTGTAAAAGGCCTATTAAAATGCCCGAAATGTTCCACCATCATTCCCACGGAGGCCTTGTCGAAGATGTCCCTGGAACAAGGTGGTGTTCGATTTTTCAGGGACTCTGCAGAGGGAAACAAATGTGATTAGGTAACTCAATAGAAAGGGCGGGGCTCAGGTCCCAACTTTTTGAAGTCACTCCTCTGAAGTACAGTTGAGGGCCTCAAAGCAGGTAAAAGTGATTGTTATAGAGTTTGGGATTGGGGACAAAATGTAACCCTGGTCCAATGTCCTCGGAGAGCATTCAGCCTTTTTAAAATGTAAGCTGTGCCCTCTCATATGGGCCAAGCAGTCACATTAATATCTGCTTGCATGGCAGATTTGCCCTGGAGACACGTTTGAGTCTGTAAAACTATCAGGTGCTCACAGAGGGTACTGATGCTGTAGTGAGAGCTGGTACTGTCTGGTTCTGGTACTGCCTGGTTCTGACCGGCGGTTATAGGGTCCAGTGCCACTCACACCCAGGTCTCCGGAGGACATGCCACTATGAATTAGAGTTTGTCTTGAGTGTGAGCGACGGGGGCAGCTTCGTGCTGGAGAGCAACGCCTGGCGTAATACAAGCTTATTATGTTGTTTGACTTGTTCATTATGTAAGTGGCAGAAAAGGGTTAGGAGATCACTGCAAGGATTCATAGTTTTAATTGTATTTTTAATTGTATTTCCTTAAGTGTACTGCATTATGTTTTTGAGGCTGAGTGAAAGACTTGAGTTCTTCTCAATGAGCTTTGGTGGTATCGTCCAAATGGAAGACCTTAGAACCCTCTTGACTGTGTTAAGACTTTTTAAAGGATGGATCGAAAACAGTCACATTTAGCCTTTTGTTTCCTTACTATGAAAGCAGTAACAAGGAGTGACTCCTGTCCAGTCTTTGTAGTGCTAACCATGCCAACAGTATTGGTTACCAATGGCAAATCAGCCTTTAGCTTTATTCGTCATGGACACAGAATCGTATGAATCGTTTCTGAAGGGTTCATCTGAATCTAGTGAAGTATAAAGGTTGTCATTGGCAAAATGTTGAACTGTACCTTTTAATATCTCTCTCCACCCCAACAGTTCAGTCTGTTTAATCCAATTCAAGAGGTGGCTTTTCCTTGTGGTGTTTTCTGAATGGAACGTCAGACTTAATCACATCACCCCACCGGAATATTACATTACGAGCCGCTCCTCAAGCCAGAGGTTTCATACGCACGCACAGATCAGCACACGTCCACACATTCTTAGTGACTCTGGGACAGGTATAGTAATATGATTGATGTGCTAATCCTTCAGTTGGAAATGTGAGATTACAAGTGCCCCACTATAGACACAAGCGATATAGAACCGTCAACGGAACTGCCAGTCAAACGGAACTCATAATGGGGCCGTGTGCTGACTTGCTGTGATGGGAACGAGCACAGCTTACTGGTAAAAATGTGGTGATGTCATTTTATTTGGATAACTTCCAAATAACCTTTGGCACAGAGTTCTCAGGTAAAGTGTCCTTCATGGAGTGAAACCTGACATGGACACCTTACGCCAGGTGTAAATAATGTTACAGACAGATATCTGCTCTATGTAACAGAAATCCAATCCGGTGTCCATGAGTTCCAAGGCAGCGCCTTAGCAAGGAAATACAAGTTTAATGTCATGCCGCCCATTGCTGGTTATATTTCCAGACACGTTGAACCGCAGTTGATCTGAAATTCTGAATAATCTAAAGCGCCTCATTTGTGAGAGAGAAATTGGGTGAGAGAGAATGTGTTCTGCGAGTGGTTTTTCCTCTCCTGCAGCTGTGTGTGTGTGTGTGTGTGTGTGTGTGTGTGATGAGAAGAGCAATGTGACATGCTATAATCCCAAGGCACAACACACGTTTGCTCGTTCTCTCCCTCTTTCTCTTACTTTCTCTTACTATCTCTCTCTGTTTTCTCTCTCAGTGCGATACAGCAGTCATTAAAGCAAACACTGCCCATAGTGGGACGATGATATGATTTTCCATAATAATTCATCATAAAAAGACACACACACACACACACACACACACACACACAGGCATCTCTCACATCAATATTCGCCAAGGCGGTTTCCAGTTCAATGGCCTGGTGTTGTGTGGAAGCCGTTCGATGTTTCCATGACATCCCTGATTGCGTTGTGAACAAACCCCTAAACCTTAAGCGATGCGTTGGTTTGGACCACGCTAACTTGTATGTAGTACACTATCTGACCAGAGGGGATATGCGGTTTGGAAAAGCAGACCCGGTATGTTTACAACCCACCCTGATGGATGACCGTGATTGGCTGAATTCATCATAACCATCCTGAAACGGCCTCTTCCATCTCCTTGCTGAAAACACGTCCAGGTGTTTTATAATAACACAGTCCTGGTTTGAATGTTTAAGTAGTGCCTTATCTCTCATGTTTCTGGTTCCTTTTTTGTTAGCGTTTTCATGTAGCCGCCATATTATCTGCTCGATGACAGGTTTGTGAAGCTGAACGTGCTGCTAACTGAATAGCTTCAGGCCTCCCCTCCCAACACTGGGCTCGAACCCGGGTCGTCCACTTCACAACACCCGGGTCCTCCCTCCTTGGCAGTGTTCTGACCGGTTGAGCTACACAACTGTTGCATGCCAGTTGCCCTGCCTCTACCGGAGACTTTTAAATCTGGCACTGGAGTGAGATTAAGATACATTTTTAACTCCGTTACATGAGTGACAAGTGAAATTTGACCATTTCTTTTATGTATTGATGTTTACAATGTGGCCTGTTTCCATTCTCTTTGCGCATTTTGCTCTGTATTGCTTGCATTTTGTAGTTTCAGGCTGGAAACCTTCAAAAACACTTAGCTGCCAATGAGAACATTTGGTGGAAAGTGCTGTGATTTCGGTTTCAAAACTGCTAGTGGTGTTGAAAAAGACGAGTAAATCGTACTTGGAAGTAAAAAAAAAAATGGATTCATTCAAAATTTTTCATGTTCTTCTTAATGAGTTTGAAATTATGTATTTACCATATAGTTAAAGCATTTCTTTAAAACTGCCATTAGTTTGGCACCAAAACAAGCTTTGAACCTTTGAAAAGCAACCTGTGAAAGTTACCCTCCCACATATAATGCTGGCTGTAATTAGTTTGTGCATTTGATATTACCTCCGTGAGCCACTGTTGATGCGGGATACCATCAGACGCTACCGATAAAGGCAATAATGGTGATTGGTGAACAGTGTTTACCCCTGGGGCCTCGAATGGAGCTTATGAACACATTGATCCTGTGTGACTGACGGAGACAAAGGCTGGCAACACCTGAATCGCCTGCCTAACTTAGATGTTCCCGGTTCCATTTGCTTGGATATAAATGCTATTTGTTTAAAGGCGTTAACTGCATTTGATTAAGCACACCTGGCAAAAAGTGAGACAAATGGTCCCAGGCACAGCGGCTTATGGCACTGTTGCCCCGAGCTGTCCACCACAGTATAGGTTTGGTCCTTGCCTGTGCCACTTGGCTGGGAACGTCGTGGGCCAGTTCATACGGGGATCGAGGGGTGGAATCATCACACGTTGGCGCGAGCACCCTCTGGTTGGCTGGCATCTTCAAGTTAGGTCAACAGGTGGGCAAGCATTTCCTCACACGTGCTGATATAACCGTCTTACTGGGGACATGGGCGGGGACATGGGCAGTAGATGCCATGATCCTTCAAGTCATCACCAGATTGGGATGAATGTTGTTTCTTTGTGGAAACGTTTTTCAAAAGAGAAGAGAGAACATGGACACCACGTCAACCTGTAGCTAAATAACAATTAATTTGGTTTTACATGACTGTAATACATATTCTCTTTTACATGATGGTTTTACATGACTGTAATACATATTCTCTTTTACATGATGGTTTTACATGACTGTAATACATATTCTCTTTTACATGATGGTTTTACATGACTGTAATACATATTCTCTTTTACATGATGGTTTTACATGACTGTAATACATATTCTCTTTAGTTTTCCATGTTGATGATTTGATCAGTTAACAACTGCAAAACATCTCCCTTCCCCGAGTTTCTGTTAAAAGCTCCTCTATGGGTCTATTGTAACCACTGTGAGACCGGCCTGTGGTTAGGGTTAGGGTAGATAGGGCTGTGGTTAGGGTTAGGGTTAGGGTTAGGCTAGACCGGGCTGTGGTTAGGGTTAGGGTTAGGCTAGACAGGGCTGTGGTTAGGGTTAGGGTTAGGCTAGACAGGGCTGTGGTTGTAAGACTCACATTACATGTTGTAAAATGATCGTCATGACCAGCCTACAGTCTTTACATTTCTTTACAAACACTGGAATAGAATAAGCTAATATTTTGAATTCTAATTGGGTATAACAGCTGAATAAAGTTCATGACGATTTCATTGGCTATATTTTCTTGAATCACTGGACTCTGTATATTTATGAGTCCAAAGATAACTGTTATCCAACCCTGGATTGTTCCATTTAAACAGAATGTGAAAAGGAGTATAACAGCGGACCGGGCCTACATTCAAGTACAGACATCGGCGGTACCATTACAGTTCATACCACGTCTAAATAAGATCCATTAGTTGATCTAATGGTACCTGAAGGCATTAGTCACTAGGCAGGGTGCCCTCCGGTTGTCCTGCGAAATGGTCTGTGATTGCTTCTCCGTTTGGCTTGGGGGCCCAGAAAGGGAGCAGAAAGGGTTTGACCATCCATGACTCTGGAATAGAGCCATCACCACGCTGGCCGACTGTCATGTCGGATTGGGTGTGCTGGGACATGGGCTCAGGCAGATAAAGCAGTAGAAGTTCCCCTCCCCAGATATTTGCAAACCAGGCCATGCATGCTGGGACCCACAGATATTTACAGACAGGGTCCTGCATGCTGGGACCCACAGATATTTACAGACAGGGTCCTGCATGCTGGGACCCACAGATATTTACAGACAGGGTCCTGCATGCTGGGACCCACAGATATTTACAGACAGGGTCCTACATTCTGGTCCCCACAGATATTTACAGACAGGGTCCTACATTCTGGTCCCCACAGATATTTACAGACGGGGTCCTGGATTCTGGTCCCCACAGATATTTACAGGCAGGGTCCTGCATGCTGGGACCCACAGATATTTACAGACAGGGTCCTACATTCTGGTCCCCACAGATATTTACAGACGGGGTCCTGGATTCTGGTCCCCACAGATATTTACAGGCAGGGTTCCCAAGGTGTTTACAGATAGGGTCATGCGGTCTACTCAGCTGGCAATCGCAGACATTGCGTGTGTGTGTTTGTACATGTGGTGTGTGCTGGACAGCCTGCTGTTGTTTAAACGTTTGTGAGGGATCTTGTATGATGTGTGACCCTGGTTCTACCCAGACTGTCACGGATGCCCGTCTTTGGGTGGAGGAGCCAGCACCCGCTAATCCAGAATGAGCTTGTCGAACCCCTCCACTGTTGAAGAGACCTCTCTCTCTCTTCCTGTCTTCTGTCCCAATGCCTCCAGTCTGCCAGGGTCTTTCCTTGAGTGCCTGCCCTGACCTGGAGCAGTCTACCACCGGCCTTGGGTCCTGACAGCGACGTGGCCCGTGGGCTTGCTGGCTTGCCTGACGCCGGGCCACATCCTCCTTCAGCTGTCGGTATATCCGAGCGATCCGATCGTGCAGACGGGCTCCGCTCACGGTAAATTAGGAAGATGGAGTTTCTTAGTTAACGGCGGGATGGAGACGAGGACAAAGAGAGAGGGAGCGACAAGGGCAAAGAGAGAGAATGATGATGAGGGGAGAGTGAGCGAGAGAGACAAGGACAAAGAGAGAGGGTGAGGCGAGGACAGACAGACAGAATGACGAGGAGAGAGAGAAAGAACAAAGTGAAAGAGTGACCCAAAGCATTGGAGAGACATACGGTCAAAAGAAATTTGTGAAAAGGGTAACGACGTAACAAAGCATGAACTGACCCATTGCAAATGACTCATTCAGGGCATAACAATGTACCAGAATACATCATCAGAACAAATCTCAAATGAACCAATGCAGAATTACCGCAGCTCTTCTAGCATGTCTGCCTGGTCCTGTGTAACTTCATTGCACGACTCCTTGTCTTTCAACATACATGCTGCAGGACACTTGTGACCTTTTAGTGACTGCTGGTAAATGGGCAGGGGCCTGCCGTTCGCGGTCAGGGCTAACGGTAAAAACATCCTGCAGTACACGATCTGGGCTAACGGTCATGACAATTACATGCACGTCACCTAGGCAACATGTCATCATCGGCAGGGTTCGACTGGCACGGCAAGAGGGCAGGGCCCAATAGTTACCCGATGTCGTGAATGGAATGAAGAGGGGTGTTGTGAGATTATATCGCGTCATAAGACAAGCACCCAAGACCTGTTTTAAGGATGTTGACCCCTTCGGTGTCGGGCGGTTACTAAGATGTTGCCTAAAACCCCAAAAGGCACGTGTGTGCTAATAAAGAAAAATGAAACGATCTATGGAATACTAAAACATTCTGTGGGATACTGAAATGTGCTGTGGGATACGAAAACCTTCTATGGAATACTAAAACCTTCTATGGAATACTAAATCCTTCTATGGAATACTAAAACCTTCTATGGAATACTAAAATATTCTGTGGGATATTAGAACATTCTGTGGAATACTAAAATGTGCTGTGCAAAAGATCCCTTATCACTTACAGCGCTAGTCAATGTACTTTATTGACAAATAGAAGTGACCGGTGTAGTCTTTTCTAACATCTTCTCCAAAGCTGGTTTGTTGGCTTGTGCAGTAAGCCCTTGAGCTGTCTATGAGATGTTAGAGAAGGTCAAAACCGCAACTGACATTTATGACATACAATCGCATTTACCGCAAGCGAATCGGGTTCCTCAGTTTTGTATGTTTGCAGTGACGTTGTTTCAACGTCTTATCAAAATTCTAAGTGGGGAAAATCAGTGAAACTCTCTGACACTGTGCTAACGCTAACTTGACTCTGCTCACCCTGAGTGAGAGAGTTGTTTGCATAGAGAAACAGAGCAACAATGACTTCAGGGGTTTATGAACAGAGACTAATCTTAGAAATTCATTATTCCCCTTTAACCTAGCACCTAAAGTAGAAATATCTGTATTCTTAGCATGGACAGATTTCTCAGGTTTTACTGTTCTCTTTGTAGTGACCTCTGGTACAACCAGGATCTCTCACGCAAACACATTCACACCCTGGGCTGCTCAATTGGAGAATTGGATACTTAAGTGGCTCTCATTCACGTTATCCATCAAAGTATGAGAGAAATTATTGACTACAGTTGCTCAATAAGCAATGACAGCAAATGTTAATATTGCTCATGAATTACTGCGTTACTAGTTGTGTTCCGTTATGTTACTTGTACTGTCCCATTCTATGTTTCTAGTACTGTTACTAGTACTGTTCCTCGTACTTTACAATTCCTCTTGGTTATTGATTGTTAGTCATTCATAACGACTGCAGTTATTCTAGGTTTGTAGTACAATTTCAGCAGTTTGTGTCTTTCTGTGTAGATAGTGTAATTTGATGTTTGTTCCCCCTATATTTTGTGTTGGTAATATACTATATATTTTATATTACTCTTGGTCGGTGTCGGTGGGTTGTATTGTACACTTGCAACATTTATGTCCACTACAGAAAATGTGAATTTGTTCTCAAATAAAAAAACTTTTAAATAAATGTATGTCTAACTAGAGATCATATTTTGTGCGCAGGCAAAAACCACAGTTTTAACAGTACAAATGTCTACGTCCTTCTCTAATTTCTTTTCTGTCCTCTGTGTTCTACCTGCGAACATCAGCCATCCTATCCCCAGGCCCCTGTTGTAAACCAGCGGTGGGCCTGACAGTGTGTCCCTGTCAACTGTGTATCATGTCTATAAATCAAGCGACTGATAATCAGTTAATCCTTCCTGGATCTGCTTGGAATGCTTTACTTGCTGACCTCATGGAAAACCAAGTGCTGCCAAGGTTTCCTCTCATATCCCCTAAAAAGGAACCTAGAGAGAAAGTGCATTGAAATAGACCCTATTTTTTTCTCTTTTTAGAAAGGGACTGCAGGAAATAATAAGCATGATTTCTATTGGTCTGAAGTACCAGAGGAACGACTGCATACATGAGATGAGCTAGCGGTCTTGATGAGAGGTTGAATTTGGTTTCCGTTGTTTGGCTTGCATGTCTACCGCAGTGGTGGCGGATGTAGAAGTGGACGGTATGGAGCTGTATGGATGGGGGTGTATGTGGTGGAGGTGGATGGGGTGGAGGTGTATGGTGGATGGGGGTGGATGGATGGGGTGGATGTGGTGGAGGTGATGGTGTTGATGGGGGTGGAGGTGTATGGTGGATGGGGGTGGGTGGATGGGGATGGATGGTGTTGATGGTGTTGATGGGGGTGGATGGATGGGGTGGATGTGGTGGAGGTGATGGTGTTCATGGG
>JACXGJ010008413.1:0-27261 GCA_016801105.1 Esox niger | reverse complement strand
CAACTCATTGCACCTGTTGTCTCGTTTAGCGCACCTGATCATCATTTAGTCATTCCCCTCAGTATATATGTTCCCTCTGCTCCCTTTGTCTTTGTGTGTTATTGTCTCTACTCAGAGCTATGTCAGATACATTAAAACATGTAAACCTACCAACTCCGCAGTCCGCTCCATCTCTCCAGTCTTCCGCAATTCCTGACAGGAGTGGCCTAGCCAGTCTCCAGACCTGAACCCAATAGATAATCTTTGGAGGGAGCTGAAAGTCTGTATTGCCCAGTGACAGCCCCGGAACCTGAAGGATCTGGATTAGGTCTGTATGGAGGAGTGGGCCAAAATCCCCGCTGAAGTGTGTGCAAAACCTGGTCAAGAACTACAGGGAACGTATGATCTCTGTAATTGCAAACAAAGGTACTAAATATTAAGTTCTGCTTTTCTGATGTATCAAATACTTATGTCATGCAATAAAATGCAAATGATTTAGAAATCATACAATGTGATTTTCTGGATTTTGTTTTAGATTCCGTCTCTCACAGTTGAAGTGAACCTATGGTAAAAATTACAGACCTCTACATGCTTTGTGAGTAGGAAAACCTACAAAATCAGCAGTGTATCAAATACTTATTCTCCCCACTGTAAGTCCTAAAAACACAATACACACCTCTGTCCAGAATGTGCTCTTTGTCTTCGCTAATTTATGCACTTTCATTTATGTGTTAAAGAGTCTGTTACTTGGTAATTAAATGCTACAGTGCTAAATCAGTGCCTTGTAGTTGACAGCATCATTGTAAGACAGTCAGCATTTTAAACCTTCTTGCGTGTTGGACCAGAGATCCCACGGAGGACAGTGCAATCGACCAGCACCACACCAGGGTCTCAGGTCTGGGCTGTGTGGGCAACCTAGCCTCTTTGACAAGATCATGAAGGTATGGCCTAGCAGGTCTATGAGTTACCCAAAGCTTTTTTGGTTGTCTACAACAAATACATTTAATACATTTTACCCATGATTTAACATTGTTTAGTAAACAGCCATGGCTTTAGCAAGAGCCCACCCATTCTTTACTATATATATTTATTTTATATTTGAAATTATTTTAATTATTTTTTCATGAATGTGTTATACAGTACCTTTGTAAATGTATTTTGAATACATTTTGAGCATTGAATACATTCACAAATGTAGGTCATACAATACTGAAAGACTTTCCTTGTTAGCAGCACATGATGTCTGTACCTGTGTTTAGGGCAATGATGAGTTGTATGTGGGCTAAGCAGGGTCTTATCTCTGTCTATTTCCAGAAAAACAGGCCAAGGGCCTGGGCATTAAACCACAATAAGGACTCTCCTTTCAGGGAGAACTCTTAATAGAAGCATTTTACTTCTACATAGTGATGGGCAAATGAGGCTTCATTAGCATTATTTTAGCAGCAGAATATAATGCTGGCAGCACTCAGATTTTCTTTAACAGCCATCTTTTGATATTTAAAAGGCAATATAGTTTAGTCTGTAAAATAACCCAGACAATAACAATATTGGAATGGACAATAAACATAAAGTGTACAGATTAAGTAGATTAACTCCTAGTCCATTCTTTGTTCATTTTGAAATAATCCAGAGTCTATGTTATTGAGCCTGTATGGTGGGACAAAGGGAGAGCAACTGGGTATACCTTTTCCATTAAGTGTTGTGAACCATGTTTACATTGCTCCACACCACACCCTAGAACGCTCTTTCAGTTTGTGTCATTAAAGTAGATGAGCTTCATGAGTAGGGTTAGAAAGGAAAGGCATTTCACTCAAAAATATTCAGAACCAATTTTACTGATACAGATCAAGCCTACTCCTGGTCTAAAATTCTACTTTAGCAGGGGTTCTCAATTTACATGTATTTTTTATTACGGTCTATGTCTGCAAAACTGAGCCCGTAAAGTTTACCAGAAAACTACTGGAAGCAACCTGTATAGAATGTGCAATGGCTCCCAAAACTGTTGATCCTGCTTTGACTTTTTCACATTTAAATGCGTGAAAACAAAGTCTACATGATATAATCAGGAGTTTTTGCCACTAGTCAACTGGGACTGTTTGGCATTGTGTTATCTGTGTCTTCTTGGTTTGTCTGTCAAACAAAACTGCAACTTTCAGCTGCACCAAGGCCTGCTCCAGGCCCTCCGCCACCCTATGAACATTTTTGAGGGGGCAATGGGGCCCTCCAAGGGAGCCTAAGCCAGAGGGGGTGGACTGCCTTGGAGTCTGCACCTTGGAGGGGTGCTGTTAGGTTCTGTTTTGTTTTTACTGTTGTCCTTGAATGTAGACTATTATGTTTGGTTTTCAAATCTAGCTTGTCATTTTGCATTATCGCTTTCATCTGTGCCTTGTTTTCCCCCTCGTTATGTCTCTTTTTAAGTTCCTCTTGCCCTATTGTTTCATGTTATGGTAATGTTGAGTCAAGCCTTTTTTTTAATAAATATCAATTTGTTTCCTCATCTCTGCACCTGTGTCCTGCAAACTCCTCAGATAGTGATAACAAATGTCTACCTTGTTTTAAGGTATTTAAATATATATTATCATTGAGATAATTCTGTTACAAATAAATACATACTTTATTTCATCTTTTCGATGCAAAATGAGTTTTCTCAAATCTTATGAAAAAACAATTTTGTAGAAACTGCTTTGATGCAGAAAAACACTAAAGGCTTTGTCCTTATCTCAATTTTCCATAATTGGTTTGGTAAAAAGCTATTTTGCGGTTCTTAGGCCAGATCTCTTCTGGCTGACCCAAGTGAAGATAAGAGTAACCTATTCATCTGTTTTTCTATTGTATATTTTGTCTTCTAGTTTTCTCCATGCTCTCATATCTAACTCCCAGGTTTGTTCCAGTGACTGTTGGCTATGATATTTCCATGTAACAAGAGGGCAGTGGCTTGAGCATTTAGACAGAATCCATATCAGCTGCCTGTCCATATGTACTAAGTGTAGCACAACAATATGGACTGTGGACAGTGACAGATTCAGAATAGAATGCAACAAGATAGATCCCAATTAATTGCCTTCTGATTCCTCTCGAGTCCTGCTTTTAGGTCTGCATTGTTAAATCAAACAGCACATGTCATAAACATTTGTGAAAAAGGTTTCGCCCAATTGATTTGCATATATGATTATTTAATTTCACACATTCCACTTGCGTGTTCACAAGCTTGACATCTCTGCCTGCAGGCATATTGCAATTGCAAATCCAACATGTGCATCAGTAATTTCCATTAGTTCTCGGTCATCGAGCTGGTTGACCACAATTAAAACATCCAAATGATGATTTTGCAGGACATTAGCCTTAAGCCAAAATAATTGCCTTGCTTCCATTGCAAATTGTAATTGGATCCCGTCAGATATTTATGTAGTTGGCGCTAGATATTAACCAATATCCTGGATACCTGTTTTAACTTTAACTATTTTATTTTGTTTACAATTCAATAAGTTACACCCCCAGCAATTTCAAACCAGCTTTCAGTGTGTGTGTGTGGACTTGATTTTCATTGAACTTGCTGAATGTGAAGTATAGCATAAGCTAAATAAAGGAACTGACTGGGAAAGGTTTGAGTGCAACAGTGTGTTCATTTCCTGTTGGTCTAAGGATGATAGGGAATTACATTTTTGCACTGACAATCAACATACCAGGATTGTAGAAATTAGTTAATAAAAATGATCTAATAGATTTTAAAACTCCAAATATTCAGAATCATCTATATCAGATTTGTTTTTGTCCAGTCACCGATGTTAGAAATCAGCCGTTTCATATAGTGGTTGTAATAATAATTAGCGTACCCGGTTGTCAAGGGAGAGAGTAGATCATTTGTTTATTCTAGCATTAGATAGTCTTGTTCATGAGGTTACAGACCTGGTCTTCCTTACACAACCTCAATCTCATCTCACTCAGCCTCTTCTCACTGTATTGTTGGTTACAAGCTGTTATAGACATTTAGGGGCGTGTTTACCTAGCAAGGCCAAGACATTTCCTCCATGCTAACTGGTCAATGTAAACATTCCTGTGGTTATCAGAGCACAACCCACAGAGGGAATCTAAACAGGGAGGTTTCAAATCGATATTACTTCAAGCTACCCAACCCGTGTTATGCCCTTACGCAACAGAACTGCACGTCAATATAGACATTGGTGCAATTAGGTACAACACATCATTAGATCTTTAAGTGAGCTTGGAGGAGTAATCAGGATGTATCAGACTTATCCAACCAACGAATATGACTCTAATAATCTATGTCTAGGCCCTAATCGACTGGGAGCCTGGAGGTAAAAGTTATGAATGGAGCTTCCACTGAACTCAAAAGGAGTCTACTGTGCACCTGCCTTTTTATTGCACTCTTATTACATCATCTACCTTTTAGCCACACACCTGTTCCATTTCCCAGCTACCAGTCTGTCTATTTAGGACAAGCTCGCTAACAGAAGGGTGACAGTTTGGTGCCATTTAAGCCAGTGCTCCCTGAGAAAGAGAAGGCTAGACAAATTAGGTCAATCCAAGCCAGAGGTTATTTTTGGAGATTTTAGTGACACAGACAAGCATGCACAGGTGAAATGTTTTTTTTGTATATACAAAGATTTTACAATTCATGACATGCAAAATGCCTCTTCTGCAACAACAATAACACTCATTAGCAGAAATGGGGTAAAGCAAGCAATAATGCCTTCAAGGGAAATAACAACAGATAAGAAAAATGTGTAATGGTTAGAAATTATTGTTGGACTGTCTAAGCATGCAGCTCTCTCAGGTAGGGAGTGTGGGGTCAAGATTCTGTTTGGGGGGGTGTTAGTACTGGTCAGCCCTAAGTGTCTTTAGATCCTAGTAAAGCCCCTGGTATAATACTTTACCTTCTTCCAGAACTCTGCAGGCTCTTTTACGTACTAAAACCCGGCCATCCTATTTTAAATGTTGTCGTACCATGCTGTGTAGTTCTGCTGCCAAGTCTTTTGCAGATGGTAGTAGCTGACATATCCATGCCAACCTCCTGGAGAGATTTATACTGAGCACAGTGCACTCTAAGTATTGGGATGGTAAGAAAAACCCTTAGTATCTCAGAGCGTACAGAAGGCTCAGTATTTTGCAATTGAAGTTGTATTAAATAGTAACTTCATAATATTACATAGTATACTTATTATTCATGTAGTATTACATTTTATTAACTGCATATGTCGTTGGTTTGCAAGTAGCTTGTCTGGATTTTTTATGCTAGTGTGAGCATTATTTCATGTATATAAAAGACCTACCTTACTGCTTGCACACCGTATGTGTTACTACTGACTGAAGAAGGGGTAGAGTAGAAGATTGTTGAAGCAGCTACTCCTCCCTCCATGTGGCTCTCTGTGTCTGTTTTGTCTGCTATGTGTGTCACAAAAGTGCATGTATTTCACCATCTCTCAAGTGATCCATGCATTTTTTTATACTGGGCAAGGGGAATATTTGTATAGGGCAGAATGGGAAGCTGCAGAGATCTGCAGGCATATTGAGATGATTGTGAATTAGTCCTAAATATGGGAATTTTAAGCCCAAGCAGAGGCAAAACCATCTTGCTTGCTGCTCTGTGTTATGCAAGCTGTTTCATGTTATGACACTACCAAACCAAATGTTAACTTTTCTATAGATACAGTTTATTCCATAACTATTTGGTCAGTGACATGCATTTTATTCTTTTAGGCTCTGTTGTCTGACACTTTGGAATGAAATTATGATTATTTGTATGAAGTACAGTCCACATATTTAATTTATTAGTATTTTTATCCATACTGTATTAACCATTTAAAATTAACAGCATGTTTTGTACATAGTCCCTCTATTTATAGTGAATTGCTAGTATTTGGACCATTTGCTTCACAGCTGTCTCTTGAAAAGCAGTTGTTTGTTCATGTGGATGCACAAGAGATCTGTGAGACATTAACTCTTGAGTAATAGTTTAGATAAAGGTTAAGTAAGGGTAAGGGTTACTGTGTAGTTTGTACCAATGTTACAGATGGTAGATAATGTGTAGAGGATCTACAGAAACTCTTTTGTGACTCAAGTTATCTTTCAGCAATTTGAGTTGTAGGACCTGTCTAGGTTCCCCCCAAAATACTGTAAAAATGTTAAATGGAGATGTCAAATGAGTGTCATAATAAATCACATTATTATTTATATTTAGGTTAATGAATTAATTGCATTTTCTTATATTTAAAAACTGAGTGGATTTCTCTATGGGTTTTGGGAGAGATATTCCAATTTCCAAAAAATGCAAGTCAGGCTGAGGATTTGCAACCAGGTTTTTAATAATGATCACTTTATTTAGGATTATATTTATGTGGAATAACTTTTGGTCCTCTATTTGAAATTGAGTGAACTGTGTTGAATATGAGCAACCATGAAATGACACATGCCTATATCATAATGTCTGGTAAATTATGTGAATCAGTATGATTCCACTATAACTGCATATATATTATGGAAATGATCTTATAGTACAATGCAGATTTTCAATATATTGCCCCTATAAATTGAGCATATTGATCTACATAATCTCTGAAACATTTATACAATTGTTAATGTAATCTAATTGCCAAAAAGCTTGTGTTATGTTTAGGCCCAGGCAGGGGTTGAAAAAGAAATATACAGCTCTGGAAAAAATGAAGAGACCAATTATCAGTTTCTCTGGTTTTACTATTAATAATAATCAAAAATAAATAACATATACTATTCATACATATTCAGGTCTGTGTTTGAGTCAAATTTTTATTTTTGTTTTATTCTATAAACTGCTTACAACATTATTCCCAAATTCCAAATAAAAGTATTGTCATTTAGAGTATTTATTTGTAGAAAGTAACAACATGTAAAAATAACCAACAAAAGGTACATTGTTTTCAGACTTCAAATAATGCAAAGAAACAAATTCATATAAATTTTTCAACTACAAAATACTACTATTTTAACTTAGAAAGAGTTCATAAATTCATATTTGTTGGAATAACCCTGATTTCTTTTTTATCACAGCTTCCATGTGTCTTGGCATGCTCTCCACCAGTCTGTCACATTGCTGTTGGGTGACTTTATGCCACTCCTGGCACAAAAATGCAAGTAGCTCGGCCTTGTTTGATGGCCTGTAACCATCCATCTCCCTCTTGATCAAATTCCTGAGGTTTTCAATGAGCTTCAGGTCTGGAGATTGGGCTGGCTATGACAGGGTCTTGATCTGGTGGTCTTCCATCCTTACCTTTGACCTGGCTGTGTGGCATAGAGCGTTGTCCTGCTGGAAAAATCAATTGTCAGAGTTGGGGAACATTGTTAGAGCAGAAGGAAGCAGGTGTTCTTCCATGTTTACCTTGTACTTGACTTGATTAATACATCCTTCACAAAGACGTGTCCTTCCTGAGGCATCCCCAGATCATCACTGATCATCCACCAAATTTAACAGTGGGTGCGAGACAAAGCTATCAGTCCTGAAAAGGAGCCTGTTTCAAACCGTCCTCACCATGCACTTCACCTCAGCTGCTGTTTGCCATACTTTTGTAGGTCACTTGATGTCATCTTACGATTGTTCAGTGACATTCGAAGGTAATCTCGATTGTTCTCGTTGTTTTTGCCCTCTGTCAGTCTAGCTTTGTTGTCCCCAATGTATTTTGCTTGACCTTGTCCTTATAAACCCCATATTTTAAATTTTCAGGATGGAAGCAAGATGACGCTCACTGTACCCCTCTGCCAGTAAAGCTTGAATTGAACCCTTCTTTTCCCCAAAGTTTTTCTTTTCACTTCTTCAGTCTGCTCAATAAGCTTTAATTCAATTTACCTTTGACGTACTACTTGCACTGTTTTTGCCATCCAGCTGGTCCTATTGCAAGAGGATAGTGATGACCACAGCAGTGGTTTTTATACTTGTCATAATTAAATTAGATTTGTTTGAGATAATCACCTAATCAGTACCTCTTTAAGTAAAATGAGGTGTGCCTGTGTTGGAATTGAACAGACACTGGACTGGAATAGCTGCCATACATGTAGAGCTGCTGATTTATGATCATTTATGAGTGGTCTCTTAATTTTTACCAGAGCTGTATATTACTGTTCAGTTGTAAATATTTACCAGCACATTGGTTAAATAATTCTGGGGCACCTGAAATTACCGGTGTTATTTCTTTGAAGATAATGTTCCAAACCAAATGAACAGATACATTTTCTAAATATTTTGTCATTGCAGTTTAGTACTCATGCTTTGCAACCAACACCATCAATCAACTTGCCTTGGACAGTATTTTTTACAATATTTAGCAAATGATCCTAAATCAGTTACTCAATTTATTTCACATCAATATATTCCAAGGTACTGGACTGTAGTGTGACTTAAATTTGAGATTATGCATTGTTTGAAATTGTTTGAAGTTCATAGGCTTCCTTATTATGGTCCATTTTGCAATGGCGTGCAAATTGGATGAGGACATTGGGTTTACAATGTAGGTGACTGTTATCTTGTCCTCTAGATACTGTATGTTTCCTTCCTGCATTAGCAATGTCTGTTTGGTTTATCAATTGTTCAGGATATTGCATCCAGCTATGAGGGTGTTGCCTTGTTCTCCTCCATTTACCTGGGCCTGCTGACTTCTGGAGCCTTCAGAGTTACTTTTGTTTTATGGTCTCACAGAATAATTGATCATGTCGAAGTATGTATGAGATCCTATTACGCTCTCCCGCATTTGAAAGATTTACACTGTGTTTGCTGTGGGTTGGGTTTTTACAGCTGCTGTACGGTTGTGTGAGCACTTGCATTACACAGAATCATGTCCACGTGTCACAAACTTCACACACAGGCCTTACAGTTCTTTCACTCTGAGAGGCTCGGTAGCTCAGGGTAGTGACTCAACAGGGTATGAAGGTATGTTCCATGTCGCTCCTCAAAGGCACTATGGTTGCTAGGATATTAAACATTTTCTGGAAAAACAAAATATACAGAACCGGTTTTCCCCATACTGTTTTCCACTCTAGTCATTTTGTGATTTACATTGCCCATGCATGAAGGCCTCTCTCGGGACCTGAGCAACTGGGATGATTCAGACATGGTTCTTTCACTCTTCTGTTGCATATGTGTTCAGAAATCTGTGATTTCTGTGAACTTTTGCGAGGGAGAAAAACAGAATATGAGATATAAAGCAAGGGAGAGAATGAGAGAGGAACTGTTGTTTTATTGTTGAAGTGGTGTAAAACAGACATTCAATTTGAAGCGACTTTAACCGCTGAGTTAAGTATTTTGTGGGGTAGATGGATGTATTGGTTTATACAGCAGGACATTCATACATAGAGAGATTGAGTGACTGCACCCTAGAAGCCCTTCATTCCAAGAGCCATTAGTGTGATGGGTGAAATTGGATTTTAAATGTCACTTTCTGAGGAATGTTGAACAGGCATGAATGATTACAAAAAGAAACACATTTGAATGGAGAATGGTAATGATAACTAGCCTCAATATATGACCTGTAAAGTGGAATGAAGCCTAAGGGAGAGAGAGAAATATATTGTTCCCGTTGACTTCTTTACAGGCAATTTCCCAGTCCTGCTGGGACAGACTTTGTGTGTTTTTTTAACAATTGTGACACATTTATGTTGTGATTGCAGACTTTGAAAAGCTGAGTACACTAAAGGGTGTGGGTGTGTGGGTGTGTGGGTGTGTGGGTGTGTGTGTGTGTGTGTGTGTGTGTGGTCTAACTATACTCATAGGGACAAAATGTCCCCATGAGTATAGTAAAACCAGAAGAAATTGCACTCATTGGGACCTTTTGCCGGTCCCCATGAGGCAAATGTCAAATTCTGGGTTTTAGGTTTAGGGTCAAACTTTAATGTTAGAAGTTAGAATTGGGATTTCTTTAAGGTCCAGGCATTGTTGGTTAAGTTTAGGGTTATGGTTAGGCATGGTTAGGCATTGTTGGTTAAGTTTAGGGTAATGGTTAGGCATAAATGTTACTTTATTGAGGTTAGGGTAAGGGTTAAGGTTATGGAGCATGCAATTTCTATTTTCTGGAACCATGAGGTTAGCTGTACAAACGTATGTGTGTGTGCGCGCAATCGTTTTTGAGCTTCTCTATGGTTATCTGCTGCTTCATTGCATTGCCCCCTCACTCCTAAAATGTAAATAACTTCATGCTCTCTATTCATATTCACAACACATGCAAGTCCTTGCCATGCATTTCCATAACATTTCGGTTAGTGTGACGTTAGGTTACACTTTCTTTTGAGAGTCCCAATTTTTATCAGTAGATTTTTTTTAAAGTATTACTATCTGTTGATGACTGAAAATAAATGAACAGCAAAAAGTAACAGCAAAACAAGTGTTTTATGGCGTCAAGTATTTTAAATGAATTGCACATGTTAAATGATTAACTTCGACAGCACAGATATGTAACAAAAATACTTGTACATTTATTTTACTATTACCCTGATTCTCCTACAAGGAATTGTGCTTTCCAATATATTTGCAGATTGACTTGGGGATGTCATGGGAGATCCCAAATTATTTTTAGTATATTGCAACTGATGATAATCCACTTTAACCAATTAGCACCAAGCATACATTTCCATTGATAGGCCAAATTGTGGGCATAAAACAGTAAAAACCCATCAAATGGTTGGAACTGAGTTGAATTCCAATAATTTGTTCATGATGTTTGAATATGTGACACGACATTTCAGAAAACCACCACTTAAGACTCTAGACTTAGCCTACTTGTTTATAGTGAAAACAGGTTTTATATTTACAGACATTTCAAGGTATATTTAGATTGTGATCTATTTGGTATTTTATTTAAAAACACTTACCGTATGTACCAGACATATTTACAAAAAAGAAAAAAAAATTGCACAGATGAAAGAGAAATTGCTATAACAAGGGCGTTGTTACCTTATAATTAGAAGTGATAATGTGATAATAAAAATCTTTATTTATAGTTACAAAGTGGAGTAATGGTGCGCAAGTCAACCATAAAGCTCTGCATAAAGCGAGAAATTATATGATGGTGGCAAGAGATAAGCCATATATCAAAAATGTATATCTGAAAGCATTGGATTAGATTCAACTTTGTCACTGAACAAATACAAGTACAGTACATCAAAATGCAGTTAGCATCTAGCCAGAAGTGCAAATAGACGAGGGCAGAAAATGTATAAGGGTTAAGTATTCAGCTCTGGAAAAAAAAATTGACCACAGCACCTTGAAACTAAAGATGTGACTAAAGAGATTCTTTGGACAAAATTCAGAACCTTGTATGTTGTGCAAAACAAACACTGCCCAAGGCTTAAAACAAACCATCCCTACAGTAAAATATGGTGTTGGCAGATTTGCTGAGGGGATGCTTCTCATTCCCATGGACTGGACATTGTGTTAAAACATAGTACATTGTCTTTTTGATTCAAAATCTAACATGACATATTCTTGAAGTGCTTAGTGTTTGCATGAATTGCAATAAAAGTTTAAACAACTGCAAATCACGTATGAGCTTGTGTATTAAAATAAAATATATTCTGGAACAATATATAGAATAAAAAGTATCAAATATATTTGTATTTGTAAAAAAAAATGTTTTGGAAAGTGCTAAACAAAAAATGTGATTAAATAAGTTTGTATTTCCCAAAGTCCTCCTGGTTACCTCAGCAAATGATGAGTGTGAAAAGCCAAAAATAGAAAAGCAGGATTGCATGTACAGTAGACCGAAATGCATACACAGAGGCAGGATAGGTTCCATATAATGTTTATTGTTTAATAACTGGTTCAGAGAAATGCAGTCTTGTAGTCAGTGAGTGTGCAAATGTCTTTAACAGAGTAAAATGGCCGAGGCAGGGACACCGACAGGAATCCCAGGGCCAGGGACCAATGACTAATAAATAATCATATTTTAGCCAACCAAATGGGCCCTCTCCCAGGCTTGGGCCCGGGACAATGTTACTGGTTGTCCACCCTTGTCGGCATCACTGGGCAGAGGTACACTGGGCCAGACTGGTGCGTTGGTCGGGAAAACAAACAGGCAGAGATCAGAAACCGTGAAGACAGTCGAAAAGGGCAATGGGGAGAGCACTGGAAATGAGGAACGCTGAAAACAAATGTACTGGACAAGATGAACCAGCAACTGCCAGAACAGTGGGAACACATGGTGGGGGTGGACAACAAAGACATGTGTAAGGAATAAACAACAATAGATGAGGTATGTAAAAATCTTATAACTTAATGTCAGTAATTAGTGACTGGAATTATTTTAACAAAGTGGTAGAACAACCATGCACCTTTTTGAATATAAAAACATTTAGTTGCTCACATGATCACACAAAGCCCGGGAGTAAACTCTAACCCCAATTAAATATCCAGAATAACTTAAAGCTACCAGCTTAGATTGAGCTGCTGCCAATATGTAGTCTGGTCCGCACATTAAGCCCATCCACCCCTGAATAATAGTAATTATAGCTCAGCAAACAATATCTAGATAGCCAGGGCACTTGCAGTATTGCTGGTTATGTAACAACTGACGTAGGAGGATCACAAGCGGAGCGCGAAACGCCTATTGGAGTTACAGTCATTGTGTCTGCAAATCCAGGAAAGACACTGACTTTATCTTGGTCAGGATGGCTTCGGGTTCTTAATGCCGTGTTCAAAAAGGCATTAGACAGTTACCTAATGTTAATAGTCTGTCAAGAAAGTAAAGAAAGAGGAAATATTTATCACAAAATGTATTTGGTAACACTTATTCAATTAGGAAGCGTTTAACCAGTGCAGATATTTAGTCATTAATGAGCATTTTTCGAGAATTCTTCCTAGTTATATATAAGAACATGTTCATTCACTAGAAAACTTTGCTGATTAGGTGAAGACAGCTGAAGGTTTAACTGAACAGTCAATGAAATGTTTATAAGGGTTTCCTGGCATTCATTGTCTTGGCCTGGACTGGAACTAAAACAACATGGGCTGGTGAGTTGGACCTCAGAAGGACTAGAAATCAAGCAGTCCAATGCCCAACATGACATTTTCTGAGCAACATTACATTTTGAATTGCACTTGACTATTGTAAATTGTCAGAAATAAATGTTTCGCTTTTAGCATATACTTCCCAAGGAAATTGTTGGCATTCTATTGACAAGTTGGACTCACTTAAGTCTCTAATAAAGGGCTTTCTCTTGATTTTCAGTGTAAATGTATCTTATTGTACCTCATGTTCAGTTACTGTGAAAGCTTGTTATATCACTTTTATAATTCTTAGCTTAACAGCACCCTACTCAACAATATAAAGGAAGACTATACATAATCCCAATTGTTCACTTTGCACTGGTTTAACTGAAAAAGGACATGGGTTAGTCTCAGAAGTATGCTCAGGTGTCTTTTTGAATCCAGGGATTGCTCAAACATTCCTTGTGTCCGACAAAAACATTAGCATGGCCCAAAGGTGATGTACAAGTGCATCTCAAAAACTTTGAATATCCAGTAATTCAAATATAAACAAGACACCTTTATATAGTCAAGATTCATTGCACACAGTGAAACATGTAATCTTGATGATTACAGCTCATGGAAATCAAAAATCCAGTATCTCAAAATAGTAGAATAAAAATGTACCATACAGAAATATCAATCAGCTTATTGATACAGAGCTACCATACAGAGCTCTAATCAGCTTATTAACTCCCTGAGCCGTCAATCTCTGTCTGATTCAGTACACACAACCACAATCATGGGGAAGACTGCTGACTTGACAGTTATCCAGGAGACACTCATTCACAGCCTCCACGAGGAGGGTAAGCCAAAGAAAGGTCATTGCTGAAAGGGCTGGCTGTTCGCAGACTGCTGTATCAAAGCATATTCATGGAAAGTTGACTGGAAGGGAAAAGTGTGGTAGGAAAAGGTGCACAAACAACAAGGATTACCACAGCCTTGAGAGGATTGTCAAGCCGATTCAAGAACTTCACAAGGAGTGGACTGAGGCTGGAGGCTGGAGTGCATCAAGAGCCACCACACACAGACGTGCCTAGGAAATGGGCTACAAATGTCACATTCCTAGTGTCAAGCCACTCCCGAACCAGAGACAACATCTGAAGCGTCTTTCCTAGGCGAATGAGAAACAGAAATGGACTGTTGCTCAGGGGTCCAAAGTCCTCTCTTCAGAAGAAAGTACATTTTGCATTGCATTTGGAAATCAAGGGCCCAGAATCTGAAAGATTACTGGAAGGGCACAGAATCCAAGTTGCTTGAAGTCCAGTGTGAAGTTTCCACAGTCAGTGATGATTTGGGGTTCCATGTCAGCTGCTGGTGTTAGTCCGCTGTGTTTAATCAAATCCAAAGTCAATGCATCTGTATACCATAAGATTTCAGAGCACTTCATGCTTCCATCTGCTGATAAGCTTTATGGAGATGCTGATTTCCTTTTTTTTCCTCTAGCAGGACTTGGCACCTGCCCACAGTGCAAACATGGTATTACTGTGCTTGATTGGCCAGCCAACTCACCTGACCTGATTGTCAAGAGGAAAATTAGATACACCAGACCCTACAACATGAACAAGCGGAAGGCCAATATCAAAGCAACCTGGGCTTCCATAACACCTCAGCAGTGCCACAGGCTGATTGCCTCAATGCCACGCTGCATTGATGTAGTAATTTGTGCAAAAGGAACCCCGAACAAGTATTGAGTGCATAAATCAACATACTTAGGAAACCTTTGCAGGTGTTCTGAGTTATTGAGCTGAATAAAGCTCTTCTCAGGACGACATTTCTGTATTACACATTTTTGTTCTAATATTTAGAGATATTGGAATTTGACTTCCATGAGTTGTGAGCCGTTATCATCAAGATTGAAACAAAAACGGCTGAAGACTGAAGTTACTTTATTATTTTAAATGACGGAATTTTTTTCCCCCCGTGATATTAAATTCATTTAAATGGACCTGTAATTAAATGCACCTGCACCTTCTAATCTTTACCTAGCATGACCAGAACAGGACTGGCCACACCTCAGAGTTTGGTTCCTTTCTATGTTCCTTCCTAAGTTTCAACCTTATTAGGCAGTTTGTCTTAGCCATTGTGCATCAACTATGTTGTTACTTGCTCTTTTGTGGTTTCTGGTTGTGTGTCTGTAAAAGCACTTGGTGTCAACTGCTTTATAAAATAAATTGGAAATTGGAAATAGGCATGGCTTCACTAACATTTATTACCATGCTCTCCTAGTGATGTGCATTTTACATGTCTTGTACTTTTCGCTCCTTTATATTTCCTCCTATTTTCCTCCTATATTCCTTTTCTTGAAACTTGTCATATTTACTAATTTGGCAGACTTTGAGAACATGTGTTGCAAATACAGCTCTTGAAAAAATTAAGAGACCACTGTACCTTTATCTTTTCCTTTCCTTTCTCTTAATTTTAACCCTTCTGTTCCTAACTCAAAAACTTCCTTTCCAACTTTTTTGGAAAGATAAAGGTGCCATGGTCTCTTAACTTTTTCCAGAGCTGTAAGAGTCAAATGAGGAAGTTTATTTCTTGCGTCAAAAATAAACTTCACTTTTAACAACAGACAATATTTACCTCTGCCCCTTTTGTGTATGTTTCCACATTTTATATCCTATTTTTACTTTGGTTGTCATAGCAACACTGCAAGTGGTTCAAAATGTATTTTTAATGTATTTAGCTTGTCTGGGTTAGACATCTTAAGGAGGTTTGTGTGTGTGTGCATGTATGCATGCATGAATGTGTGTTTAATAGTTTGGAGCATTGTTGAGAGCGGGATTCCTGTAAGGATGATGTGCTCAAGTGTTTCATAACATTTCTTCGGTAAAATGTCTCTCAGCAACTGTCCCTGACTCAGTATGCACAACAGGGAGTGAAGAGAAAGAGAAAAGTTGAAGAGATGTGAAGAGAGATGAGAAAGGAAAGATAACAGATATACAGCATAGACAGAGAAATTAGAAAAAAGTGACACAGAATGTAAATAATCTTCTTTCCCTAAGGGTAAATATAGTGTTTTTTTTCATAATTTTATTAGTTTCATAAATTTATAATTTTGCCAACTGTTTGATTTTTTTTTTCAGCTAGCTGTCTGAAATGTTATATAATATGGTATCAATATTAGTTGTCTCATTTTAGTTTTTGGTTAGAATTATTAAAGTGGTAGCAGTGTATAAATGTGCACATTTGTGAAGAAATACTTCAACAACTGAAAATCTGGGGATTTCACCTACTGTGAACAACTAATTACAATCCAAAGATAACATTCTACAATATAGGTGTTTTCCACATATACTTGTTTGTAGATGAAATACAACAGACTGTTCGGCAACAGAAAACGTCTCATTCCACCAGTCTGTAATGTGATAATGTGCAACAATATACCTCCCCTACGAAGTCACAACTAACAAAATGCAAGACCTGACAAAAGCTGCAATCAATGATCTCTTAACATATACTGCATATTTTTTCTTCGTTTTAGTAATCATGTATTATTAATCATATACCACAAGTGAAAGAACAATGTCATAGAAATCATGCTTGTAGAAGGTGGGGACAAATATTCAATTTTTGTGACTAAACTATTACTCCCTTGTAATCCACCTGAATAAATTCCACTCCATAATGTGTAACATGTATCTACCTAAACCTCGGGGTTACAAAGTTTGATACCAAACAATGTGCTCTTACATTTACCAGACAATTAAGGCTACATTGAAGAAACATTACATCAAAGATGTAAGTAGTTGTATGAGGAATGTGTTAAAATGTATCAATGAAAACCAACCAACAGTCCTGTCAGGTCCTGGCTGGGGGCCACTAAGCATCTCTATCCACCTTGAGGCCACAGTCAGGGCCTGATCGAAGAAGTGCCCCTAGGCACCAGGAGACCCCCAAATCCATTTTAGTGGAATTAGATGCAGCTGCCCCATGTTGTCTCTAATTTGGGATCCTATTTCAGTTGCCCTTTTGAACCTTTTTATGGATAATTGCTTGTGTTTCTTCTTCCTTTTGTTGTTTGTTGTGCGTCATTAGTACCAATAAAAGGAATGACTACCTTCCATTGCTCTGCATCTCGTATCCTGCCTACCCTTCACCGTGACAAGTCCAATGTGAAGCACAGCTAGGACATATTTATGTAATTCCAGGAGTTCTATTAAAGAATGCTCAAAGAGATAAAAAGTCCCACACCTCTGTGACATCAAATTAACATCACTTCACCTTGTCCAAAACAATGTATATAAAATACAGCCCCACATCTTCATGTGAAATCATCTTCATGTGTCTCTCCTAGCGGCAGACACTTCTCAGTAATGAACGATGGATAAAACACACAGTATAAGGAAACATACTAGAGAAATCACCCCCTCAATGCGTAAACGTAGATAGTCAAGGGCAAAAGGTCCAAAGGTGTTTTGATTATAATACATGTTATTGGAGCATTTTGTTACCTCAGATGACTCTTCACACCACAGTCTTTTCTCCTAACACATTATTTAATTACAGAACTCCATTCGGCTGGATTTTTCTTTGCCCTAGACTCGACTTAGTCTGTGGCTGTGAAACTGGCCCTTATTGCCAAGGGTGTTCCAAACATCCAGTAAACACGCCTCACGTCAGCCTTACGGAGGCCTGCCACTCTACTCCGCAGTGATCGCCACAAGCAGCTGTACAACACAAAGGACAGAAATGTTGGTAACATGTCGCACTCTATACATTCAATGCATTCAGTCGGCAGTGAAAAGAAGGGGTTTTCAAGATGCTCACATAAACACAAGCACTGTGGGTAGTGAAGGGGTCAGCATTTCTCTGAGCCACTGGGCAGTGCCACCATCCATGGGCTATGGGAATGTTTGCCATTAGCCTTACTATTGAAAGCAGATAACTATTACAGCAATAGAAGCCCTTACACCATTGCTGTAATAATAAAATGGTATAAAACATAACATGTTAGAAATCTTTAAAATCAAAGAAGAAAAAAATTAAATTTAACTTAGAAGTCATCTCTATATCAAACATTTTATTTTGCCACATTTGGAGAGCAAACAAAGTGCCATTGAAAAGCTATTAAAACTGTTCTCTTGGGGCACAAACATTAATAAATGCAATGACACTATATAGGGTGCTCTGCATTTCCCAGGATGTATGTTCCTCGCATTCTTCTAGTTACCATTCACAGGTGGATGTTGCTTATTTTGAGATTTATTTTAATAAATAATAGGTGTTGTAGTTGGCTGTTGTAGTTAGTGGGTATGTACCATCACCTCCAAAGAGATCCAGACCGCAGTGAGTCTACTGCTTCCATGCATTTACACCATGAGGGAATCAAGGGAGGGATCAAGCGCCACAACACAGCAATGAGGATAAGAGTAAAGACAACCCGTCACTCTAAATGTGAATGGGGAGCTTGGCTATTTGTTGCCAGTGTGTCATAAGTAAAGAGGGATACCCTAATTCAACAATTTGGCAGTTTTCCAATCTGTAATTCTAGCCTTGCCCCTGTAAACTCTTATGTAAAATGTTAGATACAGAGATTCAGTGAACTGAGGAGGCTGGTACAAAACTGTTTTATAGAAGCATGCTTCTCTACTGTCTTATTGAACACGGTTGCATAATGGCTTTGGGCTCGCTCCATTTTAGGGATGAAGGGGATGCAGATAATAAATGTCGCAATCAAACTCAATCACTTGATTATGATCCAAGTTCTTTTGCGCTCTCTTTGTTTCTCACCTCATGACTGCATGCCAACCACATCTACTGTACACTAGATAGTTGCATAGGTTTTTGTCCCATACAGATATATTAGGGCAATATATCTGCAGGGAAAGAGGGAAAGTTTAACACACCCATTACATTTCTTAACACACATTTCGGCAGTAGCAAAGTGGGAATAATTATCAGGAATTAGGTGGGAAATTTGTCCCTCTGAGAGAATTACTCATGGACTTGTTTGGGAGGAGAACAAGATGATGAGAATGTCATAAACATGTTTTCATCACTCAAACTCCCTTTCTCTTTAATTAGTTCTATATAATCATGTCTTATTGTCAGAGGGATCAAGCACTTGCTCGTCTCTCAAGGCAGGCTCTTTCTATCATTACAACACATTATCTGTTGTAATAATAGAAAGAGACTGTAAAAGCCATGATTAAGTTATCCAAATGTTGCATCAGGGCTTAAAAAAGGATCCTTGGGCTCTTGAGATAGTCTTTTGTCTCTGCCTTTAGCGGTCAGGGCTAATGAGCTCCCAATAATAGTTTTGTCATTTGGAAGATGTCAGTGTTCAGGTTACAGCTTTCTTTCTATTAAACCTAAAAAGAGCATATTCCTGAAGGACCAGCACTCTAATTTAATATACCTAGTGATGAGCACCCATTGTAATCTCTTAGTCATTTTTCTCTTGGCCCAGATAACCAAACCTTTTGCCTCCTGCACGCACAGTGAGTGGAATTAAATATTGATTTGTACTAAGGTAACATATAAAATGGTTTTACGATGACGATATCATGGATTATATAAGAATTTGATATGGAGTTTTAGGTTTTCCCCCCCAAAAAATTAAATTGTTTGAAATTACTGTAAAATTGCCCTTTACTGCTATTGTGCATACTGTGGCGCGAACATGCCTACACCCCTCAAATTATCGTTGCATCAGCAAACCCCAACAGAAATAGCTGGTACTTCCGTAGGATTACGGAAGCTACCAGCTGGGCCAGTCCTGCACTCTGTCCCAAATGGAGGTTATAAGAGTACATTACCTATTAAGGCCACATCGTACACCTACAGGAGTGCTTTGGCCAGAGTCAGAGCCAGGGCAGCACATCCAGGTCTTCCAAGACGGGTCCGGCAATTTGTCCTAACACAAGGGTGACCAGGTTGGCGGTGGGCAGTGACAGCAGGAGTCTTCAGGCAGATTCTAGATCAACAACAAAACCACGTGGACTTTGGTCAGGTGCAGCTGGGAGTCATCGTGCCAGGTAGTCATGAGGCATAGACCAAGGGCTTAGGGCTTGTTTACATTGTACTACTCTACATTTTCCAAGATATATCAAAGAAGACTAGAGATGAAAAATTATTTTGTTGTGTAGACTTACAGATTAATAGTTCAAGGCACCACCCTTATAGCATTTTATTTTCTCTCTTGTAATGTAAACAAGCTAACAGTTCCCTGTATATACAGTATATTCGTTAACAGTTAGGTCCGGAAATAATTGGACACTGACACAAGGTTTGTTATTTTGGCTGTTTACCAAAATAAATGAAAGTTTTAGTTAAATAATGAATATGGCTTAAAGTGCAGGGTCTCAGCCATTTCATGGATATGTATGGGCTATTTCTTCATTATTTCTTAATCAATAAAGCAGGTAAAAGGTCTGGAGTTGATTCCAGGTGTGGCATTTGCATTTGGAAGCTGTTGCTGTTAACCCACAACATGCAGTCAAAGGAGCTCTAAATGTAAATGAAACAAGCCATCTTTAGCCTGCAAAATAAATCCATCAGAGTGGCCAAATCAACAGTTTGGTACATTCTTAGAAAAAAAAGAAACTGGTGAGCTCTTCTACACAAAAAGGCATGTACATCCACAGAAGACAAGAGTGGTGGATGATGGTAGGATGTTTTCTATGGTAAAGAAAAATCCAGCCAAGTGAAGAACACGCCCCAGGAGGTAGACATATCATTATCCAAGTAAATCATATAGAGAAAACTTCACAAGTGCAAATACAGAGGGTTCACCACAAGTTGCAAACCATTCATACGCCTCAAGAATAGAAAGGTCAGATTAGACTTTGCCAAAAAATCTAAATCTGAAAAAGCCAGCCCAGTTTTGGAACAGCATTCCTTGAACAGATAAAATTATGATCAACCTGTTCAAGAACGATGGGAAGAAAAAAGTATGAGGAAGTATGATCCGAAAGCATATCACATCATCCAAAAAACATGGTGGAGATATCCAATGGTACTGGGTCACTAGTGTTAATTGATAATGTGATTCAAGACGAAAGCAGCTGGATGAATTCTGAAGTGTATAGGGATTATCTGCTCAGATTCAGCCAAATTCAGTGAAGTTGATTGGACTGCGCTTCACTTTACCAATGGACTATGACACAAAATTTACTTCAAACATTTTACAGCAAAGAATATTGGAATATTCTGCAATGGCGGAGTCAACCTTCTGATCTCAACCCGATCAAACATGCATTTCACTTGCTGAAGACAAAACTTAAGGCAGGAAGACCCACGAACCAACAAGAATTGAAGACAGCTGCAACAAAATGCTTGGCAAAGCATCACAAAGGAGGAATCCCAACGTTTGGTGATGTCCATGCATTCCAGGCTTCAAGCAGTCATTGCCTGCAAAGGATTCTTGACAAGTATTAAAAATGAACATTTTATTCATGATTGTGTTAATTTGTCTAATTCCATTTAAACCCCTGAAATAACGGGACTGTGTATGACAATGGGTGCAACTCCTAAGCCTTTCATACAACATTTTTGTACAACCACTTGAATTAAAGCTAAAAGTCTGCACTCCAACTATATCTCAGATAATTCATTTTGTGGTGACGTACAGAAACAAAATTGCGAAATTGGCTCAGTGTCCAAATATTTCTGTTCGTGCAATACATTCACCATATGAAATGTAATCCCCCAAACCAAAAAGTTCAATTTTTAGAGATTGTTGATGGTTTGTGTGTTTGTATGCATTCAATATTGTTTTGTCTGTGTTTACCTGCGTAACTACAATCACTGTCTCACAGCCCGAATCTCCTCAGCCAATCAGAAACTAAAACAATTTCCTAGTCTGCAACGTGGTCCTTCTTATCTGCTGCTCTAGGTCGCACTCACAAAAGAAACAATCACATGCACTCACTCAAAAGAGCCTGGCAAGCCTTGCAGCTTTCAGTCAATGCCCTCCTGGCTCTCCAATTGCCACCAAACATTTGGGGCCAAATGTGCCCCCTCTCTGCCCAGGCCTTGTTTCCTATGTGGCCCGTCTGCCGAAGGCAACCACAGAGACTCCTTTATCTGTCCAGCTTCCTGTTCAACCTGGTGGCCAATCACTGGCTGCCTAGGATTCCCTGTGTGACTCAGGCTGTTCCTGTGATTGAGATTGAGACAGAGTCTAACAGACCCATTTCCTCCACCCACAAAGGAACCCACACGCTCTTTTTGGCCATGAACCAGACATTCACACTGCTTTAGAGATGTGGGAGGATGCTAACTGAATTAGTATTTCATTTTCAAGTGAGTGAGTTTCAAGCGAGTGTGTCCCAGCTTAAGTTTGCCTATTACAATATGTTCTGTGGATTCTTCAGTTCTGTTTTTCCTAGGTTTATGTATACTTCTGTATGTTATGTATACTTCTGTATTGTATTGCAACTAAATTCATGCAAATATCACAAAATATGTCGTCAATTTGTGTGAATTTCACACAAACTGGGTCTCCCTAAAATGCACAAAAACACACACAACCCTAAACACACTTTTCCGGGTTTTCCTGTGAATTCACTGTGAGTCTCTTTTCACTGTAGGACTTCCTGCATCGTACTCAGGGTAGCTGCAAATGTTGGCTATGTCACATCCCTATGCTAAGGAAATGACAGGTGTGCTCCACATGCCTCTGTGCTCTTCTGTTAGTGCTCTGCTAGTAAGTCTATATTTGTAAGCTCTCCAGTCCTACAACAATGAAGGCCTCTCTCCCTGGCTCTGTCCATGGCTCTGGGCCCTAGGGTCAATAACAATGAAAAGCAATGCCAAAACCCACATGCCAAAAATTTCTCAAACTCACTCTTTTTGATTGAGTCTTTCTGTATTTTCTTGTGTGGTCTTTCACACCCACCTAGTTTATTTACTGCCTGGTTATATATCGAGTCTGCTTCTTTTGCACAATGTTTTTTATAGAATTTCTATATCTTGTGTTTTTATTGCTCAATATATATGTATTGCTTCTGGAATTTCTTCATCGTCTCCCATGAATTTATGTTATGTGAAATACGTGAAAAACGTTTATGTTATGTGAAATTACAAAACATAGATAGGGTTTATATACTGTATGTTGCAAAACTTTGTAACAATGAACATTATTAGAATGATTGTCCATATATTAGAACCAAGACTTTGTAAATAATATAGACATAATATCTAGGCTACACAGAGCATGCATAATATACTCATCCATCTTGGTATGGCCATGCTATGCCAGTATAGTGGGTCTGAGAATAGCCATTGTAAGTCACTTGGGATAAAAGCATCTGCAAAATGGTAAACATTAAAAAAAATATGCTGTCAAACCACAAATAAGGGCTGTGCTTATTCATGAATAAACACAGAGTGCCTGGATACACACTTTGACAGGGTACATATATTTGCCATATACCAATAATCGCTGAGGTAATGTATTGCTATTATTTTCTGGTTGCCAATGTAATTAGAACTGTTAACCGAATTTTTTATTCACATCCATGTTAAACACTGGTATTTACCACAGCTTTCAGCTGCATTTGAAATCATGAAAAAGTTATTGTCTTATTACCTTTTTATTCATGCAATAGGATGTAGTGGAGATTGCTTTAACTATTGTCATTTCTCAGGAAAAAATAAATAAAAAATGTCAGATTGATCCTACACGAACAAAATATTACTGAGTTCCTAATCATTGAAAAATAAATAAATCCCTAAACATACCAAATCTGAAATAATTATCTTCCTTCTCATATACACTCACTCGCCACTTTATTAGGTACACCTCAGAAAGTATTCTGCAATCCTGCATGAGAAAAAGCTGGATGTGGAGGTCCTGGGCTGGCGTGGTCACATTTAGTGTGTAGATAAAGCACATTTGGATGTATTGCCAATTTACCTAAAATGATGTGGACCTCTCTTATGGTCGAGAAATCAACATTCAGTTCTCCTGAAACAGCTTTGCTTTACATGTCCACAGTGAGCATGCCAATAGCATTAGCATCATGCTACAAATGAGTTTTGCTCACTAGCAAGGATTTGTGCATACAATATAGGAGAAATAAAGCATTTTGTTGTTATGGAACACTTCTGGTATCTTTCATTTCAGCTCTTGAAACATGGAACCAACACTATTTTATTATGTAAGAATAGCTTACACTCTGCAAAATGAAACAAAATATTTCTGTATTGTTGCATGATTTTATTAGCTGGGGTCTCAGCTGATTTTCTGCTGCGTGCATTCCTCTTTGATGTGAAGAAGATAATCTATGGGGATTAATACACTTTCATTGTTTAGTGGCCATTGCAACTCCATTCGTTGATACTTCCGGCCCATTTCTAAATCACTCTAGTTCTAAGCTAGCCAATGTGGCTAGCACATTTTTAATTCCCAATCTCTCAAAGTGATCCATCTCTACCAGGGCAGTAGGACTTCCTATACCGCTATGAATTTTATACATTTTGATTTGCTTAAAACCTGGAAACGGATAGATGATCTGTTAAACTATGAAATGCGGAAATGTTCATATTTGATTATAGTGACACATAATAACACATAATAACATGTAACTGGATACACAGTGATAAAGAAGCAGTGATTAATTTAACAATATGCTGAACAGCCAAATGGAAACTATGTCTTGAAAATAAATATGTTAAACTGTCCTTTTTACTGTCAGGCTGTTTTACGCTGCCTGCTCAACCCATACCTGGAACCTGTTACTCGTCCACCCTGCGACAGGGCTTCGGAAAATAACTCTAGAAAACTGGAGACAGCTGCTCTACTGGTAAGACAAGGTTATTCTATAGAGACCTGGAGACAGCTGCTCTACTGGTAAGACAAGGTTATTCTATAGAGACCTGGAGACAGCTGCTCTACTGGTAAGACAAGGTTATTCTATAGAGACCTGGAGACAGCTGCTGTACTGGTAAGACGTGGTTATTCTATAGAGACCTGGAGACAGCTGCTGTACTGGTAAGACGTGGTTATTCTATAGAGACCTGGAGACAGCTGCTGTACTGGTAAGATGTGGTTATTCTATAAAGACCTGGAGACTGCTGCTGTACTGGTAAGATAAAGTTATTCTACGTCGCTACCCACTACCCCCTCTGCTGCAACAGATCAAGTCCAAAACAAGAGGGCTGAACTCAGTCTTGTCACAAGTCCAGTAAATGAAAATGAACAATGGTCTAAGAGTTTTTTAACTAAAATACACAGGAATTATGCCCCAGAAATGTGGATAATAAAACACAGGCATGTATTAAACACAGATTGCAGTTTTATATGGATCACTGCAGACCTACAAGCTTTTTACGAGATAGCTGAGAAGCTAGGCGTTTGATAGAGGTATTCTGCTCCCTGCTGGACAAAGAAGAAACTAGCTGAGCTGTAGTTATTTGGTTTAGAATTAGAGTGCTGTTATCACAGATGCCTAAAAAGGGCAGTTATGGCAAAAATGTTTCATTTATTTTACTATGATAACATCCTTTTTGTGTATGCTGATAAAAAGTTGCCTGTTGTTGGATTGAAATATTGGCCTAGATCATGATCACATTATTATACCAGATTATGATACAAATAACCAATTACAATTTTATCTGTGTACGGATAGGATCTAGACCATTCTATCAGCCTAAAGCGTTTTTAAATAATGTTAAAAAAACATTTATAATGTTTTGCAGCCATCACAAGTGGCCTTTCATCTAGTCTGTATAATGCATTTCAATTTGTCAACCCAACCTTAAGAGACGCCATCAAGAAAAAATTTGAGAAAAAACTAGGCACCAACATCTGCTCAGCAGACTCTAAGCAGACAGGAATGATAGTTTGGTGTAACTGTCAAGACATTGTTTTATACAAGATATAACATAGATTACACTATTCAAAAACAAAAGGACTTAAGGTCTTCCCTTATAAATCTACCTTGTGACAACGTCAAACTGCAGAGGGCACACTACTCCATTGTTTTGTCTTATGCTCTAAACTGCACACAATTTAATTGGGGAGATGTGTTAACTTATTTCAAGTAATATATGTGAATTTATAAACTGGGTATTAGGAATCCTGTGCGCAGGTTGTCTGAAAGCCGTGGTGAGACAGACCATACACTATGGATCTTTAGATTTTGTTTTCCAGATTGAGATTCACAAATGTCACATTACATGTTTGCACAGAGTTTTCAATGTACAAAAATGTGTTGCAACTACACAGTGTTTGCCATGCCAGGATTCTGGGTTTAGTCACCCACAAGTAAAAACAAATTTTTCCAGGTTATTTATTCTTGTTACAACACATTTACTTTTGATACCATGTAAATCAATTTTAATCACCTTGCAATCAAAAGATTGTAGAAAAAAGGCATACATAGTTGCCCCCTAACAAGATCATTTTTATGTCATTGACTACACACTTAAAGGGAATTTTTGACCTAGATTCATATTTGGGTAAAGTTATGCTTACCCTGAGTTGTTCTTGTAGGTGCACTGAGTCATTTTTCACAACAAGCCTTTATTTACCTATGTCCCAGCTTGGAAGGAAGTAGCATTTTTAATTTTGTCCTAATTCCTGAATTAAAACTGTGTCCCAAGCGACAAATACTGCATTGCAAGCGGAAACCTACTCAAAAACATAGAACAACAGGACTAGAAGAGAATAACGTAAAAAAACTATAAAATCCTTAATAGGGACAGTGATCAGAGTACAGTGATCAGCAACACAGATGAGGGCGATGACAAAAATAAACATTTGTCTGTGCTTCATATGAGGGGGAGAGGGCATTGGGTCTCACTGGCACACGTGACACCAGCAAGCCGAAGGTTAACTATCTGTCTCTGTGGCTTTCAATAGGGCACTTAAGTTAATTTTGATAAGAGTTTCTGCTAAATGACTAAAATAATACATTAAAAAATATATATATTAGTATAGTGCCTACAAAGAGTAAGAGAATGTAGTTTACCCTCTGTCTATTAGTATTTTTATGTTCAAGTCCTTTGCAAAATACCCCTTACATTTTTTCCAGAGCTGAATATATATTATGTGAAAAATATCAGTTCTGGGTTTTAATTTTGAGATGTTAAAGTAGGTCAAATGTTTGAGCTAGGCTTCCATGGAGTGGCTAGGTGTCATGTCCTGGCTATGCCCCTAGCCATCTTTGCACTGGCTGGGGCCATAGTCAGGACATGGCCAAAAGAGGTGACTCTGGCCACCTCTATGGGCTTTGGTTTCCCCAATTGGAGGCAGGTGTTTATTATTGCCTCCAATTGGGGAACCTATTTATGTTCAATGTTTCCACACGGTCGTGTGGTTCATTTTGGTT
>JACXGJ010008412.1:0-27273 GCA_016801105.1 Esox niger | reverse complement strand
ACACAGTGAAACACAGTACACAGGACTATTGTGTGTCTGTGGGACACAGTGAAACACAGTACACAGGACTATTGTGTGTCTGTGGGACACAGTGAAACACAGTACACAGGACTATTGTGTGTCTGTGGGACACAGTGAAACACAGTACACAGGACTATTGTGTGTCTGTGGGACACAGTGAAACACAGTACACAGGACTATTGTGTGTCAGTGGGACACAGTGAAACACAGTACACAGGACTATTGTGTGTCTGTGGGACACAGTGAAACACAGTACACAGGACTATTGTGTGTCTGTGGGACACAGTGAAACACACAGTACACAGGACTATTGTGTGTCTGTGGGACACAGTGAAACACACAGTACACAGGACTATTGTGTGTCTGTGGGACACAGTGAAACACACAGTACACAGGACTATTGTGTGTCAGTGGGACACAGTGAAACACAAGGAGACAGAGTCAGACCTTTAACCCAAACAAACGTCTCTAAATTGTTCCTCTAACTCGCTCGTTCCCTTTCTTCCTTTTATTTTCCTTCAGTGGGATGCCTCGCTGCCTGCCCACTGGGATGAAAGGAGCCAGTGGGGCTGACGCAGCACATCAGGCGAAAGGCCATTTGTCCTACTGGCCTTGTACGTGGAGGGATAAAGTACCGCTGGGCAAACACCAACACACACACACGTTCAGCCACCCACACAGGAAGAAATCCCTTAGTCCTTCCAAGGCCCAGAGGCTCAGCCAGGGTGTCGCTACCATCTGATCAGCCTTGGTTCTGGAGACAAGACCCAGGAAAGACAGGGGGGAGACTGGGGGAGGGGATGGGGGTGCTAGTGAGAGGGGGAAGGAGTGAAGTACCCTCCATGTGTCTAACGGCAGCGGTGATCACAGCTCATCCCGGTGGTGAAGACACTGAGACACAGGCACTACAGAGGTGCTCACGCACTAGACCTGCAACCATGCTAGCTTGTGTGTGTGTGTGTGTGTGTGTGTGTGCACAGGTTTGTGTGTTGCCTCATTAGCTAAATGACAAATCCATAAAAGCAATCTTTCGTAATGGGGAATGTTATGGCTGAACAGGTCATCATTCTCCTAGACAGTATTTGATTCGGCTGCAGTTTGGTGATTGATAGGCAGAGCTGAGGTGATGAAAGGGGCATGAAGCCACTGGAATTCACTGTCCACTAGTTAACAATGCGCTTCATTCCTCCTTCGGCCTTGTCCTGGTGTTACTGCTATAGCTCTCTCCTTGTGGGCCCCAGCTGTGAATGTTCAGCATTCTGCGAAAAGGTCGCTTACCGTTACATCAGCCCTCAAAGGAGGCTATGTTACCCATGGCAACAAATGTTACCCATGGCAACCTCGGAGCACAGAGCATGTCACCGGAGAAAGGCGTTCCTATAGGGGAACTGCGGTAGAGGGCGGGTCTTACCATCGCCACATTTATTCTTTGGCCCTCAACCTTTCCAATCATTTACAACCAAATCCTAACACAGAAAATGCAGTGGAAGTCATTGATGAAAGCTGCAATGTTGTAGAAGATGGAAGTTCTCACCCTGATCCTTGAAAGGATCTCGTGTAGATGTCTTGTACTTAATCATGCAGCCTTGTCTCGGTTCATTAGTAGCCTGTTGCTAGAATAATCGGTGGTGTCCTTTTCTAGTCGGAGCAGACATCAAACCATGTCAGATGTTATCAGTCCCATGGCTGGTAAATAACATGTTGTATCTAACAGTGAAATGGTTGCTTAAGGGACATTTTTCAACAATGCTCAATCTGTTTGTTTTCTTGTTAATCAACTCATCTGAATGGAAATGATAGTGGCTTTGGCTCCACTACTCTTTGTAAAAAGGTGTCCAAGAGGGTTCTTTGGCTGCCCCCTTTAGGGGGACCCTTCACTGTTCCTGGAAGAACGATTGTTAGTTCCAAGTGCATCAAATCTGGGTCCTATGAATTTGGGTTCTTTGGGCAACATTTTTTTATGACTGTACTCTTATGAGTCTAGGAGTATATGAATAAATAACATCAGGACACCCATTGGTGGAGCTCTCATTGGCACGCGGTAAGGCAGCAAATAGCGTTCCACTGACCGTAAGCTGCCTACAAATCACGGTGGTTGCTATGGAAACAGAGATATGATTAGGGACCCTACACAAACATTTCATCCCTCTCAAAGCAAAGATAAGAGTTCATTCAATTAAATGTTTATGGTGAGAATACATAATGCACTTCCTGTCAGCGATGGACTTACCGCCGGTGAATAGGCTGCTTAAACGCCAGTCAAACCAATATTCATCACAAAACATGCCAATCATTCGACATCATTGCCTGTGATACCTGAAGACTTCCCACAAAACCTACACATAAACAACCCACATCTTCAACTGCAACGGCCATCTTTGAAAGTCAACGATGAATCAATACACTCAACCTAATAGCATTTCCTAGGAATAATAGATGGCCTACTGGCCTAACCAGTGACTCTGCTTGTGTTGACCGAGCCGAGTGCCTGTGTGCTCAGACAAAGTGACCGCAGGTGTTGACTAAAGCATCTGAACATATAGCCACTGGCTGTTTGAGTCCAAGGCTACCTACTGGGAACTGAATCCAACCCTAAAAGCACACGGCATATTGAAAGACTGCATTCCTGCCTGCAGTGTGGGCTGGTATTGAACTAATGTATGGTCTATGGGCTGGATAAAAAGGTGTCTGAATCAAGGCCATCCATTTAGATCAGCTCCATCTACTCAATAGAAGTCTACAGGTCTACAAGTCTCGGCCTGATGCCATGTTGATCCATTCAGACCCATTCCGTAGAAAGGCAATCAGAAGTCCTGTTCATGTGTACAAATTAGGTACAAAATCACAGTGTTTTTTAGGGAATTGAGGATTCTCTTCGCAACAGTAGTGAGACATACTGACAGATACCAGTGAAGCTACCCTTTATCCCCAGTCCCAGCTGGCAAATGCCCTGTTGGGTGGAGCTGAATGTATAATTGTCTTTCAGAAGTTCAAGTTTTTCTTGTTGCTGCCTTTCTTGTTGTTGCCTGTCCGTGTCGGTTGTGCCACTTTGCCTGTTCCCAGACAAGTGATTCAAATCCCTTGGATATTTATTTCTACATTTCAATGTGTTAGAAAATGGAGTCTATCTGTGTGCAATCAAGGTGTTTCTTTAGATTCCAGGTGAAAAACACCTGTCTCGGAAAGATCCCACAGGTAAGTACAGTTCCTAACAAAGACTACATGAAGAAGGAACATTGGGGATAGGACATAAGAACTTTTTTCCAAGGCATTGAATATCGCCCAGAGCACAGCAAAGTCCATAAATAAGAAATACAGAGAATATGGAACAACTGAGAATCTGTCCTGAACAGGCCTTCCTCAGAAACGGAGTATCCAGGCCAGAAGGGCACTAGTCAGGGAAGGCACCAAGAGGCCTATGGCAACTCTAAAGGAGTTACAGTCTTTCTCAACTGAGCTGGGAGACATTACAGAAAAGAAGCCACAAAAATGGCCTTCATGGGAGAGTGTCAAAAATTATTCAACTTCCAACAAATCTTGGCTAAAGTTTGCCAGAAGGCATGTGGGAGACCCTGAGACCCATTGGAAGGAGATTATATGGTCTGAACCCCAAGTGTTCTGCAAATCTGGTTACTCGCCTGGCTAACTCACCACTAACACAACCTGCCCTGAAGGTATGCACCAATGAAATCAGATTCTCTCCCTCTCACAAAGATGCTTCATCGTCCCCTACATCTAAGGAAAACAGATTGAACATATTAAAGACAAAATTGACAACCGGCAAACAACGAATGGCAGCCCTGCCTTTCACACCATAATGTGCTAAATGTCTGAAATGACTTGTCTTTCATTTTGACTTTGGCATGAATGAAAATGTGGAACTTGGAGTCTGACATTTGAGTAGCCATGTGAAACATAGGAGTAGTTACAATTCGGTTAGAGTGGTATAAGGACATGGAATTTCCAACCGTTGTAGTAAATATGAACCCTGACCTGAAATGTAAACTATACCCAAAGTTGGCTAGTATTTGAAAGAACTGAATAAATCAAGCTTCCGTCAAAATATCCTTGGCAGAAATTAGACCCAAGTATATGAACTCGGTCTGCGTGCGCTGTTGAACATTCACACTTGTGTCACCATTGTACTCGCATTCAACACCTCCTTCACTGTGAATGTGTGCAGCAGGCATACCTCTTCTTTTCACACCGCTCCTTTATTTGACACATTATAGGAAATTAAGACGTCAGCTAAGACGACAAAAGGGGCTTGTTCTTCGCTAAGCTAAGGCGCATAAAACAACAAAGAGAACAGCGCTTTTCTGTACGAGCGGGACAGAGTTGCCATGGTAGCAGAGCTGTATTAATTGAGGACTAGTTGAAAAGCCTTGGGACATCCTATCTATGATTGGCACACGCTCGGTTGCCAAGTAGAAAAACTGTCACAGTGAACGCTATCCTGTTAAAAAAAATATATTAAAAACAATGACTTCTCACATGGAGCTTGTCAACCACTGACAGCCACCAATGAGGCATTTCACCAGAAAAGAGTCTCAGCTTTCTCTATCAGCTGGTGTCCATTTAGCATGCTTTGGTCGGGGGGAGAAAGTAGGGGAAATTGTTTGTGGCGATTCGGTGCTCGCTCTGTCCTTGTCCAGCCGCATCCATGCCCTAGTACGCCCCGAGTCCAGCCACATGGGACTTAGTCAATCTTCCCAGACAGTGACAGAGTCTAGGGAAAGCAACACAGGGCCGCAGAGAGGCTGGGTGAGGCTGAGAGGAGAGGCTCTGGGGGAGAGAGAAGGGGGTTTTAGTGGGAGAGGCTGAGAGTCTGTCAGAAGAATCTCTGGGGGGCCAGGGTTTTAAAGGGAGAGGCTGGATGAGTCTCAGAGGAGAGGCTCTGGGGGAGAGAGAAGGGGGTTTTAGTGGGAGAGGCTGAGAGTCTGTCAGGAGAAGCTCTGGGGGGCCAGGGTTTTAAAGGGAGAGGCTGGATGAGTCTCAGAGGAGAGGCTCTCGCGGGGGGAAGACAGTGTTTTTGAGGGAGAGGCTGGGAGATTCTGAGAGGAGAGGCTCTTGGGGGGAGGAGAGACAGGTTTTAGAAGGAGAGGCTGGCAGTGGGCATGAGTCCAGTCCCAGTTCAGCTCACTCTCCTGTTTGTATAGAGCCATTCATCTCCTTATTAGGATCAGAGCACGGCTGAGAGGAAGCTAAAGGGAGCCTGTGTGTTATTGGTGTCAGTGTCAGGGACCTGGTAAAGAGTTAGAACGGTCAGATCGGTGTTACTGGCAACTAGAACATAAGGCCTAACTTAGTCCCCTGTCAATGTACCGACTACAGACCGAGCCTGTTAACTAACTGTTAATGTCTGTCAGTCAGGTTAATAACCACTCTCTTCTTAAAAACGACTGTGTGCATCCTAACGTGTTATCCACTGAGAGTTCCCTGAAAAACACCAGTCGTCTTTACCGGCACACCGAGCAGTTGGCAGTAGCTATGTGCTAGTGTCAACGTCCACCAGGAATGTAATAGCGGGCAGGGGCAACACAGGCTACGCTTCAACAGCACGATACCAACTATCAAAGACCCTCCGGCTTTTTCAAATGTTGACAGTCCACCAAAGAGAATGGTCTGTGTGTAGCAAAGAACAAACGCCAGGCTCTCAAACAGCACAAGTGCACAATAAATGCTAACAAAATCTTACAACTAATTGTATCTAAGTAACTTTAGCAATGGACCCATCCTCTATCAGTTACTAGTCTCTGAACTACAGTTAACATAGTGTGTTGTTGAGATATATGGTGATTCGCTTGTAGTGTTGACACAACGCCGCGCAGGCTCTCTTGACGATTGACTGGCTTATATTAGCTCTGCATGCAGGTGTTAAGAAACCGGAGCTCTGAGTTTCTCTAGCTGCTGACAGCAGTATGAGTGCATCAGTGAGCACAACAACAACTACAACTGCCATAACCGTTAAACACTCAACACACCTGGATACTTGTAAAATAATGTTAACAAATTATTCCCTGGCTTTTGAGTTGATAAGATATTTGGGGTAGTAAGTTTCTGTTTAACTTTTAGTCGACTGCCTGCATCAGGCATGCCACATTCAATAAAATCATATGACTCTGTTGCAATTTTCTTCTTGTAGGAAAGAGCTGTGGTGTAGTCTAAATGATCAACAGCAGCCCTGTGAGGCGGTCCTATAATGGTTATGGGCTGACGTCCCCAGAGGGTTAGTATTGACCTCCTCCAGACTAAATCCCTTAACCTCATCTCTTTTATGGCCCCAAAAAAATCTCCATGTTTATGAGGAACAGAACGTCTGAAATAGAACAATCCCACAGAGTGAAGCCATTTGAAAGACATCGTTTCAACTTGTTTTTAAGCAGAATGACGTCCTTTCAACTAGAAAGGCATCTTTTCAACTAGCCATTGGAGTCTGTCCGGAATCGAATTATTGTAAGTAGGTGTGTTTCAATCAGTTCTTAAAGGCAAGGCATTCGCACTCAGATGCCGTTTTGAGTCGATCAAACGGCTCGCCCGTTTGTGAATTCCCAGCACCAACGTTGGCAGTGTGGCCGCGTCTGCAGGATGAGAGGCAGCGCCGGGGCTACTGGGCGTTGCTCTGCTCAGGACTGAATCAAGACCGAGGAACGGGGAGTGTCCTTGTGTCTTGCCTCTGGGGCGAGAAAGCAGTTTGGTATAATCACCGGTTGTACACACCTCACGCCTCTCACACGCCACACGAAACAGGAATAACCCCGGACCCGGCGTCAGTCACTCGTACGGTGGCGATCCGGAAAATATCTGGAAAGCATGTACACAAAGTGCTGGGTGGCGAGACAGCGCGCTGGGGGGGCAGTCACACCTCCTGTGCTCCTGCAGACACAAACAACTCCAGACCTCCCGTTGCTCCTGGGCTAGCCCGCTGACCGGGTAACTAGCTGCGGGAACCGAAAGGAAACTGAGCCGTGCTTATCACAGGGGTGACCAATCAATGTGATGACATCCTACCCAACCCCGATAGAACCCGTCTGATGAGAATGGAACCTGCTGCAGTACATGGATCACTGTGGAGGCCAGGCCTTTTGGGAACTCCGTTATTGTTAATGAAAACAAATGTCCCAGTTCACGGAAGCACCAATTAAAACGGGCTTTTCTCCTTTCATCTCCTGACAGGCTAATTCAATCTCTGATGGTTTTTCCCGTCGGAGAGTTGTGGCGCCGAGGTCATGGGGTGGCCGAAGCGTGCGGGTCTGTAAATGCACATCAGACAACAGGAAAACACTTTCCGCAGCGATTGTGTTGGCTGCACTGAGCTCACCGCAACTCCTAAGACCAATTATCTGAGTCCCTAAGGTTGCGAATAGCTGCAAGAAACACAGTCGCGCAGAGCGATGAGCAAACCCCAACGCTCAAAGCAGCAGTGAAAAAACAACAGCATGAAGCTACACTTATTATCATCATCCCACCAGGTCTGAGAGAGGGCGTGACCAGGAATGATTCAGCCCTGAAAAAGGTCCCATGTTCAGGGAGAGAAAGAGGGAATGATAGGGAAGGAGAAAGGAAGGTACACGGGAAATAAAGGGGGGTGGCGACCAGCCTCAAAACCTGCTGACTCACTGCAACTAGCAGGAGCCGGGGGGGGGGGGCACTGCAGCGCCGGCAGGACAGACCAGACGGACGCTCAGCCCGTTTCTGGCTCCCCTTCGGAAGGACAAAGTGACACTTCCCATCACACCGCGCAAGTTACAACAGGAAGCTGGAATTTAAAGATGGGAACGGAACCGTCTTAAGGAAATGAAATAGGCGCTCCCAGTGACTTACAGTGGTAGAAGCCCAATCTCAGCAGAACAGGCTGATCTGAAAGCCGCCAGTGAATCACGGAGGCCCATGCACAGTGGGTAATGACGGATGCTAAAAATAACACTCCTGAGCAGACAGATACGGCGACAGCAGTAGGAGGTGAAGGGACAACATTGAGCAATGAGAAAACGGAGAGAAAGAGACGTGACGCCGGAGAGAATAGAGACAAGGGAGCCATATCTTTGCCCAGCGGGCCGTAGACACAACATCAACAAAACTCTCTCCGCCTGGACCATTCACAGGACAACCTCGTTGACTATCACTGACTCGCATTTTCTATGGCCAGACAATACCTCATTGTCACTGAGCTGTCAAGAGTTAATACTTCTACGCTTCTCCTTAAAGCCAATGATGGCGGGGCTTCAGCAAATCATGCAGACTGAAGAAGATAATCAGCTCAACTAATTCAGTTTAGGAGTGATAGACAAATGAATGACTGGACTAATATTGCAGGAAGATCAGCCGGAGACTCTCTATGGGCACGAGAGAACACACAATGCATTATATCAAGGTAGTTACTCTGTGCTGGGTCCAGTAAGCCTTTTGTAAGATCCAATTCAGTCCCAGGGCGAAATAATTCTAAACAAAGAATTGAAAACAGACATTCAATTCAGAGTAATGTTTGGTGAGGCATGCGATAAAACTGTATTCATATTGTATTTTGTATCAGGTCATGCTATTGTTCTACAGGTAGGCTACATTTATCTCAAAACAACAACTACAAGTCAATGTAAAACCTTCCCACATTGCCCAAAATATCAGAAATATCACACACTCACACAAGACCAAAAAATCCTGATCGCTTTCTAACCATCAAACTTCACAGCAATGTGAACAACACTGCCCAGAATAAAGTTTCAAATACGAATTCCAGTGAGCAGCGTTAATAAACCTTTCCTGAGTGTTAGTGAAACAATGTCTAAGTAGTTGTAGTCTAAGTGTTGTTAGTAGAACAGTATCTCTAGTAAAACAGTGTTTCAGTAGAACAGTATCTCTATTAGCACAATGTATCTGTAGAAAATTATTAATATTTGTATAGTGTCTCAACAGAACAGTTTCTTGAATAGAAGTGTCCCTAGTATAACAGTGTTCCAAGTAAAACAGTGTTCAAAGTAGAATAGTGTTCCAAGTAGAACAGTATCTCTAGCAGAACAGTATCTCTAGTAAAACAGTACCTGAAGTAAAATAGTATCTCTAGCAGAACAGTATATTTAGTAGAACAGTATCGCTAGTAGAACAGTGTCTTGGTATTAGTGTCTCTAGTAGAAGAGTATCTCTAGCATAGCAGTGTCCTTGTGTAACTGTGTTCCCAGTAGAACAGTATATCTAGTAGAAATGTCTGGTAAGCAGAACAGTGTTCCTAGTAGTACAGTGTCCCAGTATAACAGTGTTCCTAGTAGTACAGTGTCTTTAGTAGAACAGTGTTCCTAGTAGTACAGTGTCTTTAGTAGAACAGTGTTCCTAGTAGAACAGTGTCCCAATAAAACAGTGTTCCTAGTAGAACAGTCTCTCTAGTAGAACAGTGTCTCTAGTAGAACAGTGTCCCAGTAAAACAGTGTTCCTAGTAGAACAGTGTCTCTAGTAGAACAGTGTCCCAGTAAAACAGTGTTCCTAGTAGAACAGTGTCTCTAGTAGAACAGTGTTCCTAGTACAACCGTGTCCAATAAAACAGTGTTCCTAGTAGAACAGTCTCTCTAGTAGAACAGTGTCTCTAGTAGAACAGTGTCCCAGTAAAACAGTGTTCCTACTGTAGTAAGGCTGCATGATTAATCAAATTATAATCTAAATTGCGATACTGACATGTGCAATATCCAAATCGTCAATTTACACAATTTTCATCTCCAAAAAAAGGTGAATGATATGCGTTTCACACAAGGCAACAGGCATGCATCATATGTCTGTAATCGTTTTTCTTGAGGGTGCTGTAGGATTTTCATTCAAGATAACTGAAATACCTGGACTCATTTTGATGAAATACTTTTGTGATTTATCAGTGTTAGATTGAGTTAACAATACACCTACTAGCGAAGACGTCTGCTTCAAGCTAGCGAGTGGCACCAAGATATTGTCCCACATACACAACAGCATGGTTACTAAATGTTCAAAATGGTGTAACACCCTCCTCAGGCTTGGACTCCACATCCACGCTCCACTGCTCCTGAACGCACCCCACGCTCCACAACTCATGAACGCACCCCAGTCATCAGATCCCAATCACCCTCATTCTGACCATCTGTGTCCCTACCTGTAACTGGTTTATATCCTTATTTAGTTCTGTTCAGTTCTCCCTGGACATTGTGAGGTATTGTTTGTCATCGGTCATTCAAGGGTTTAGGGTTAAATCGCTTATGCTCTGCTTCTGGAACCAGCCCAGCCTATCCATGCCTTGACCCATTCATTACATTTGACAATAAGTGAAAAATAGAAAATACTGAATTTTAACTTGATTTTTATTCAGTCTATTAGCAAATTGTGTAGGCTATGATCTCTATTTAAGTAAGATAATCTATGCTGTTTACACCCATGATTGAAAATTGCTAATCAAAACCATAATTGTAATATTTTTCAAAGATATCACGATTGAATATTTTACCCAAATTGTCCGAGTTCGTATTAGAACAGTATCCTAGTATTACAGTGTTCCTAGTTGAACAGTGTCACTGACCAAGCCTGTGCCTCTTCTCTGTGACTCCCTCTGACTCGTCACAGCTCGATGATACATTACCAGATTTGGCCAGCTACAACAACAACACAGAGCTGTGGAACATTCCACAGGGCCAGCAGCAATGACACGACACTGGAGCCTCAGACAAAACCATACTCCCTGTCCTCAACACACACCGCACTGTAAAACGGGGTGGTAGCGTAGCGGTTTTGAGTGTCAGGCAAGGAACCAAAAGGCTGTTGGATCAAATCCCTGAGACCGTTTGGCCCCTGAGCAAGGCAGGTAAGGGCCGATCTGACATGTTCTACGCTGCATCGTTGTACTGTGTCTTGAATAAATGAAGGCCGCAGATGAATTCGGCATGATGCAACGTGGTAATGAGTTGTGGGATCAGCCCATTGGATTAACATGGCATACAGGAGCTGGCTGTCTCCAGGCAAAGACCAAATAGAGCAAGGAGCGATGCTTCGGCGAATCAGACCCAGTCCTCATTTGAATAGCAAATCGGTGGTAAGCTGCACGGCCTGTCATGACGTTCCATCGTCACCTTCAATCACCTAGCAAACACACGCACTACGACCAACGCAAATGACCATCTGTATGACCATTGAATCAGACAGGGCAGATTCGCCACACTTTCTTCCGACAGGACACAGTGGCTTACAGACAGACATGCAGGGAGATAGAGGGAAACAGAGAGAGAGAGAGAGAGAGAGAGAAAGAGAGAGAGAGAGAGAGAAAGCTCAGTCACAGGAGTGATTTAAAGCAATGTACTGGAAGTTTATCCGTCCTGTGTCCCAGAAGTCTCTCAGTATGCAGGCATCAGGTGGTGCTCTGAGCGGGACAGATCTGGAGCGGCATAGGAGAGTCCCAGGCCTGATGTTAACAAAGCTACTGTCTTTCAGCTCTACCCAGACAGGCTAGAAGAAACACTGCTGTGGCTGAAAGGGGTTGAACACAAACTATAGAAGTAAACGTTGATGTAAGGAACGGATGAGAGGAGAGGACATGTACTGAATGGAGAAATAGAGGTTTACCAAGCACTACTTTTACCTTAAATGGTTAAGGGCTTTGATCTAAAACAGCTTTTCTTCCATATTTTATTTTTCAGACCACAACAAAGACAACGTCTGTCCTGTGGCTAAACCACAGTCACCAACACGTGCTGGAGCAAGATATTACATTTTCTCTCTCTACATGTATTCTTTTAGCCAAGGCAGATGGTCATTAAATGAGGCTTTACTTGGTGAGATTGTTGCCAAACATTCCTTACATTGCTAGATCACAGGAAGACAATTGATGCAAATGTGGTTTGATTATACCATATCCTTCACTTTGCAAATTAAATGACTACTTTGTTGTAAATGCACCAACATCATTATGCGATGTAACCTGTCAAAACCACAAGGGGCAGGTTCAAATGTACGTGGAACATGATCAACTTGCTAGTCAGTGGAAAGTGCTGGGTATTCATCAGTGAAGAGGACAACCACGGATGACCAAAACACAGAGTCAATGAGCTGGTCGATGAGCCTGTCCACTTTGTCATTCACACACATGACAACACATTTCAAGTTTGAAGAATACACCAAAGAAAGTGGTACTGAGGTGTCTAATCTGAAACAGATCTTCTGTATCTGCTGTTAGAGACAACTGAAGGGCCTCAGATTAATCATGCTCTGACCGGAAACCACTTCCATACATGGATGTGTCTGAGCATGTGGCATGAAGAAAAGTGTACTCTAGTCTCATTAATGTTTATTTCTCTTCACATATACAAGGTGCTTCGATTGTGCGCCTTTACAGCATGTTGCCTGTGTAAACACCTCGTTTTGTGGTGTTTTACGTTTGGTACAGTATTATAGGCGTTTGTTAACGGGTCAATCTGGCTACAGCAGTTAAACTAAATGCATTCCGTTAAAGGGAAATACATTTTTAAATGGTAGTCCATCTAAACATATAGATTTATAATGACCACATCAATTTATTTGCTGACATCAATATCTCTGAGATTCCCTTATGGGGTGTCATGGGTAGGCTCTGTTTGTTGTTCAGTAGGCCAAGTCATTCTGACTGCCTGACTGAACATGCCCCCTTGACAGTGTTTGTGTTTCTGAGAAGGTGTGACATAGGACCAGCTATGCCATTTGGATCAGTGTCTCAGCATGTTATGCCTACAGCCATGTGTCTGCTAATGACTGTGTGCCTGTGTGTCTCTGTGTGTCCATGTCTATGTGTACATGTGGGTCCCTGATCTGTCAGACTGGAGTGTGTGCATACATTGTGTGAGAAACAAGCTCTCACCATCTCCCTTTGACATCCTACATTTGTCTATAAATACAGTGTTTTGATGGTTCAGCCATTCATTTTGCCTGGCTAAAGTGGCCCTCTGGTCTCCATACTTAACATAAGAAGCCGGAAGGTGGCCCTGGTGTGACTTGTTCTTAGTCCCAATTATTAGATGAGTCAAAAACAGCGGACCCTAACTAAAAACAAATACCTTTGACCTAGTGTCACCACTCGGGTGCGAGATGTTGTGGGAGCATTGAGCAAGTGTATTAAATGTGCGTCGACATGTGTAAGAGATCAGTTGAAACCTTGGACAGGAACCCAATCAATATGTTGCAGTCAGAAGAGGAGATGTGAGATGCCATTGGTCACAAGATGAATACTCAAGGCAGTAAGTCCAGCAACGGTTCGCCAGAGACACACTGTTACGTGATACTGTGGCTGCGCTGGGCTCAGTTCAACAGCGGACAATGACGATCGTTCTGTGAAGGTGGTGAAACAATGAGATGGGCGAGAACGCTGTTCAGGTTCTGTTGTAAGATTGTGTAGGACTCAAGCCGCCTGCTCACCACTGGATAAACGCAGGAACGCACAGATAACGCAGAAGGCACATTTTTGGACGTGAATACGAATGCCTGATGAAATGGTTATACCGAATACGCAGGCACTCTGTGAGACATTGGAAATCATTGTACCTGGCAATGTATTCAATATAACAGCTCAACGATTAGTCATCGATCTAACTTCCCTCTCCTCGATGGACCTAAAAAGAGATGCCGCCCACCTGACAACAAAATCACAGAAGACAAGAGAACTGAATAGAACCAAACAGAACAGAATAGAAGGTGCGCTCTTCGCTCCTGTGGAAGGCCTCCATCCCCAGAAGGGTTTCAGCTTCAGGCTAAACTGACACAAGGGAAAAAACTAGATTAAGGTCTCAGAGTGACTGACATAACTGATTGAAATACTATTCATCAATCCATGGCCCACCCAGTTACCCAGATGAACAGCCACTGGTCTTATAATACAATAAACCTTGTACCAACATGCAGATGGTCAAACATACCGTCCCAACTAAACATGATGAAATTCCTTGATTGAGCTTTACACATTTAAAGTAGAAGATACAACAGCATAATTTTCTACATTTCAAAGCATAATTTTGACTTAATGGTGTAAACATACCATCGCGAATATAGGAAAATCTCATTTTTACTGCTTTTGAGCCTTTAGCAGAACAAAGTGATCTCCCAAGAAGATTTAGTTAAATCTAGTTCTTTGCCTCAACATCTAAATTGGGTTTGCTTCAGCAATCAAATCAAAACAGATTGTTAAAATCTAAAAACGTAATCACACTAATTCCATACAAAAATAGAGGTGTTGGACAAAATTAGAGAAACAACTACTGGAAAAAGAATGTTATATTGAAGAGAACTAAATCACAATTACAAACGCAGCTGCAGAAGTCACATTAGATTAAATTCCAATAAGCACATATCAACTATAAAATATGTTGGACATTGACATTTGAATTTTCAAAGCAACATGAAGCAACTAACAGAGTTCAAATGAGGCCAAAATGTTGGTCAGAAAAACTGCGAAACTACTCAATGGGTCAAGTGGAAAATCATGACGGCACAGGCCGAACATGGATAAATTACATCAGCAAAGAGGAGCAGTCAAAGCTGACCGACAGAGATATAAGGACACTTTACAGAATAGTTGCCCCAAAATCACAGCCTCAAAAATTACCACAAAATTGACTCAGAATCAAAGAGATTCAGTCTCAACAAAAACTGTCCATTGCGAGCATCACAGAGCTTGAATTTACAGCAGGTTTGCCACTTAGAAACAGCTTGTATCTATGGCCAACCAAGATGCCTGAGCAATGAAATAAAATGTAATATGGTCTGATGTGTCATCTTTCACCCTATTCCCTACATCCGGATGGTTAAACATTTGGAGAAAGCATATCTATGCTTTCAGCCCACAATATCTGCGGCCAACTCTTAAACATGGTGGGGGATTTGTAATGGCAGGGGCAGCCATGTCTTGGGATTCATTGGGTCCCTGCAAAAACTGTCCCCACATGATGTCCTAATATTTCAGGATGATAATGACCCCATACAAACAAATTCAAGAGTGGTTTCATGAACACCAAATAACCTCATATGCCTTCCATGGCCTTTCCTATCCCCCAATCATGACATCATATAACCTCTATGGGAACTTCTGGAGAGTAGAGTGTGAAGTAGGTATACTGGCCTCCTTCACCCGTCAAAGAACTGGAGACTTCTCTTCTGGAAGAATGGTGCAACATCCCACTACACACAGGTCAGGACTTGTATGACATTATTTAAAGATGAATTCGAACTGTTCCAAAGGGAAAGGGTGGCCGACCTCTTTAATTAAGGCCTTATTATTATATTATTGTTTCCGTTATTTTGTCAACCACTCTGTATCTGCTTCATAGGACTGTTAGTGGCGCTATACAGAACAAATATTTAGTAAAATCTGTTAGACAATATTTTACTTTATTATTCAGTTTCTTCTCAGTACCAGTTTATTTTGGTAATTTCATCTTTTTGTCTATTTGATTGTCTTTTTTGCACCTGCGACCCATTCAAAACCCACCAGTTGAGTACCACATTATGACATCATTGAGAACAGGCTAAGCAAGGTTTGTTATTAAAGCTGTCAGTTAGTAGTTAGGGCGGGGAGGGAGCTGTCAGAGTTGTGCCTCTGGAGCCCTAAAACGCACCATGGAAATGAAACCTAATTTCTTTCCTATCACCTTCTGCCACACATTGGCTTCACACAATTCCTGACGACTGTGCGCATAAACATGCGGGATATTATGATAGGCTGTGTTTGTTCCCCTCGGAATCGTATTCGCTATGCTATATCTATCCTCTAGAGAAACGTTAAGGAAATCGTATAGAATGGAATTATTCCAGAATAAACCAGCACTGACATGGGCTCCCCGGCAAAATATTAGATTTTGAAAGACATTTCGCTCGAATGTGTATTTCACAAGGAATATCCGACTATTGCACAAAGTTATTGCAGCAGATCCCACGATTGTGTAGTACAACAAGCTGGAGGGGTAATGTAACGGAATCCGGCTAAGCCTAAGCTTACAAACGGCCATTTAACATTTCATATTATTAAAAATGGCATAGCCTACGTCAATTGTTTTGTTGCTGACATGTATGTGGAACCATTCGTAAAAAAGTAAGGAGAGATTGAGCGTAATAACTATTCCCTTTGCAAGCACCGAATGTATGGAATGTAAATAATACGATGTAAAATGTTTTCACATACCTTTCTGTCAAACACACATCCAGGTGTGGACCATTGACGTTGAGAACCGCGAGCGAATCAATCCAAAACTGCCTCCTCCCCGTCGTTATTCCCTGCTTTGAGGGAACAGCAGTAGGAGGGAGTAAACGAGCTTCGTGCGAATATGAGGAAGAGAAGCAGCGTGAAGAGGAGGGAGGTAGGTACGCCAGGCTGAGGTGGAGAAGACGCGCAAGTTCCAGATAACAGCTAGGAGAGTTGCTTGCTTTTCCTCCCATGCAGACAAGTTGATTAATACATTGTCACTACAATATCTTTAATTCAAAAATTGTCTAAAAAAACTAAATTTTGTATACAGAATGAAAACATAATTGTTCCATCAATACACAGCTTAGCTTTATTGCTTAACAATGTATAACGTTAACATATTAGTAATTTACATGACACTCTTAATCTTTCTTGTAGAATGACCCGACATTTCGTGAGGAATGATTAGAAGCCAGGGGTTAACAATCAGTGCTACTGGATCTTTAGTGACCACAAAGAGTCAAGACAGATGGGACTGTTTGAAATCCCATCCCAGAAGACAGTACCTTGCTTAGGGCTATTTCCCATTCACTGCCATGGGGCATTTGGGACTTGATATTTAGACCAGAGGGAAGACTGCCACCTACTGGCCCTCCAACATCCTGCAGCATCTGGTCCTCAATCTAGGGACTGACTTGGACAACCTTTATTTAGCTTCAGAACGAAACCAAAAACACTTTTCTGGTGGGACTACTTTGTGAAATAACTTGCCTACTGGCCTACTCAATGGTTTAGATCATCCAGACATGGCCTACTCACCGGTTTAGATCATCCAGACATGGCCTACTCAATGGTTTAGATCATCCAGACATGGCCTACTCCCTGGTTTAGATAATCCAGACATGGCCTACTCACTGGTTTAGATCATCCAGATATAGATGCTGTTCACTGCTTTCACAGAACTCACTACAGAGCAAGTATCACTGGGTGTTTGCACTATTACCACTATGGAAAAGTACAGAGTTTGTCCTGTGTGGTTGGAAGGGGGTATAAACACACACTCAGTCAGCAGCAACTGTAACATGATGAAGTCATTACCTGTATTGCTACCACTGCCTGTCAGTGTGTTATGCCTGCATTCAAACCTCTTCATCTGGGATTCGGACCTGCCATTTTTTATATTAGCACTGGGAATCCTTTCAGTTCAGAACTCAACCCGCCTACCCCTACTGAACCTCTGGGTGCCTGCAATGTGAACTTGCCTCTTCAGGAGGGTTTGGGGATTGTCTGGTGTCGCTACTATCTTGGTTTTAACTTAGAGCATGTTCAGTGACCGATCTCACTAGCCTTATGGAATTCTACTTTTCTTCAGAGAATGACATTTAAAAGTCCCCAGTCTGTCTACAGTGAAGCGTTAAACACTGAAGAGGTGTAGGATAAGGCTTGGGTTGATGTGATTCTTCAATGTAATCATTTTGTTGGGTTAGATGGTGTGGTAGCATCCTTCGAATGGCTGTTCCTCTACTGCAGCTGGCCTCAATGGAGTGTTCCTGGAGTGCTTTTCAAAAGATCTCCTCATGCTTATTGTCCCATCTTGTTGTGTTTCTGTTTGACTCAGCAAACTCCAGATGTTGCAGAGCACTTCACTTGAAAGCCATTCCAAATGTGTAAAAGATTCCCATTTTGTCAATTATAGATATATTTATTTTGAAGTGTTTCTAATGAGCAAGATTCGTCAGTTTCATAGAGACAAATGTGTTTGAAGCATTACTTGTTCATAATTAAACAATAATATATTGCAATATGAAAGTCATTTGAAAAAAACACAGTATTTCTTATGAGGATTACAGATATGAAGCTAGATATTGATATTGATCTGGCGCTGTTAAGCTCTGTGATGAATCACTTAGTGAGAGTACCAAGGCACTTATTGTACTCATCCTCTGTACAACTGTATATCAACATCACCAGTGCCACTCAGTATTTGGCTACATGTCAATGTAATACTTTGCAAGGATGGTAAACACCATCACTCGGCCTGGAGCAGGCTTTTCCTGTAACTAATCAACCTAGCCTCACCTGTGAACACCATTACATGCCTGTTTCAGCGGTATGTCGTGTCAGCTTTTTGTATGTTGGAGTCATAACTCTAGTACAAGTTACAAATGTAATGGTCTTATGTATAGGATAGAAGAGACAACCACACAACCATATATTTATTTGCGGGTTGCTACTCGACAATGCCAGAGAAAGTAGAACATTTTTAAAAAGAACAAAATAGATAAAAAATATACAAATAAATTAACATAATACATGATATACTAATAACACAAATAATTTACATAAATACGTACACAGGGTGTGTCTGATGGTTTATGCATAGGATTTTACAAGACATATTACACAACATGTTCCAGCTACATGTTCCAGCTGGACTTATCTCATGAAGTCATGCCTCCTTGAAGGTCTGAAGACAATTGAGTTTCAAAAAAGGTTTTAGTTGTGAGCACTCCCAGTGTTTTCGATCGGATGTTACATTTGAAGAAATTTAAAATACATTGCAGTGAGTTTTAAGTTACTTACGCTAGTTTGCAACATTGCAGATACATGCCCATCTTTTTATATATTTTGTATTATTCCCCGGTAGTCTTGTATAGATTCACACCAAGTTTCACGGGAAGAGAGCACTGACAACCCGGAGTAATCCATGGTCCATCATGAATCAGGAAGTTGATGGAATCTTTTTGTTATCATTATCAGTGAGCATCTCGATTTTACAGATGACTATGTAGGACCGTAGTGTTGTTATACTCATCAACTTTGGAGTGATTATTTACATTTCCCTGCTATCCCATTTCAAGAAGAGCTGGCTAGAAGAGCTGGCTAGATCGTCAACGATCACCAAGTGTGCTAAGCTATCAACATGTTACACCTCAGTTTTCTTCAAACTTCATGGAATGACTTGAAAATAGTTTGTCTAACTCTGGGTAAGTAGCAAAATATCCAAAATCTGTTAGTATAACTTTGGGTAAGCAGAAACATATCCAAAATCTGGATATCCCAACGTATCCCTTTAAATTAGCTACCAGTTGGTGTTGTCAATTGACAGATGTTAATCAGCTTTTAGGTGGAAAGTCCAGAGTAAAATTATGTCATTTTGCATTTAGCTGTATCTCATGGAGCCATGAACGTATTCAGCGAGTCCCTTTTTGGAGTTCAGCCCAAGCCAGGCATTGGATTGGGTTGACACATTTTGAGGCGTTACCAATTAAACTAGGTTCCACCCCCCCAATGTTTTCAACTTGATTTCACCGGGACTAGCGTAGTGTGTCTACTGCCAAACGAATATGTGACCATGTGTGCCCATACGAGCGAACGCGTGAGTGAGTGAACATGTGCCCAGTAGAACAGAATGAACTGGGCACACAGTTGAAGTGCATGGTTAGACCTGGTCAAGTATCCAGCTTTCTGATGACTTGCAGGTAGAAACTGTCTTGCCGTCCATGCGTGGAGGCGTGTGGCCGGGATGTAAAGTGTCCTTGACAGCGCAGCAGGCATTTGTCATGCATGGTTTGGAATAGACGTGCCGGAGGCGTGTGAGTATGGCGGTAGTATTTAATAAGGGCCCGTTGTTGCATGGGAAATCTCTCAAGTCACCTCAGAGAGTGGAGCTGCTGTGGCATCCTCTTGACAACATCGTGGCATTGATTCCAAGTCCTCAGCTGTGTGGACATCGATGAACTGCTGACTCTCCACTGTAGCACAGTTGATGTGGATCGGGGCGTGTCCTTTGTTTTGCTGACGGTGAGGGAGTGGTTGTCGTCATGGCACCGCAATGTCAATCTGATTGCCTCCTCTCTGTAGGCTGACTCGTTGGTTGTCGGATCTACGACCATGGGTGTCGTCTGCAGACTTGATGGAGTCCGCGTCGTTCAGAGCATCAGGTGTCGGTTGACAGTATAACTCATCCTCCTCCTGGTTGTACGAGACCAATGGCAGAGCCCGGGCCCCTGGGCCTATTTTCTAATTTATCGGGCCCCAGAACAACATCATCAAGGCAACGGCAAAAGCTGGGTGGGCAGGACATAAAATGGAAGAAGTGGAGATGGGAATTGTCCTCACGTTTAGTTAGGACAACAAGCATTTATGACAGTGTCATTACAAGTGTTGCATTTCCCATTTTGTACTTTTCCTCCCTGTCTCAACTGGCGCCGGAATTTAAGCTGGAGCACTGGTCCACTGCCGAAAGCGACCCATCTGTCTACAGAGTCTACCCTGCCCCCTGGGCACCGGAGCGGAGCAGAGAGTGGAGCATCCGTCAACCAACACTGAGATATGACACCCTGTGAGCAGCCTGCACGTTGCTTTGAGCAAAGACCTGTTTGGCAGGCAAGTGGTTGAACTGCAAACTACTGAACTGCTAAAACCATGTACAACATCCTCTGTTATTACAACCCAAACAGCACCAAACTGCTAAAACCATGTACAACATCTTCTGTTATTACAACCCAAACAGCACCGAACTGCTAAAACCATGTACAACATCCTCTGTTATTACAACCCAAACAGAAATTAACTGCTAAAACCATGTACAACATCCTCTGTTATTCCAACCCAAACAGCACTGAACTGCTAAAAACATGTACATCCTCTGTTATTACATCCCAAACAGCACTGAGCTGCTAAAACCATGTACAACATCCTCTGTTATTACATCCCAAACAACAGAATTCTGGAAATAATAAAATAACAATTTAATAAATAAATACAGACATAATAATGACTTTTCTTTTTACCAGGTTAATCTATATTGAGCTTGTTTCTTTCCCTAAATTGAACCAAATCTGCATTTCATTACTCTTCAAATTCATTGCTCTGCTCTCCTCTTTGAGAAATGATGAGTCATGCACCTTTGAAAGGCAACAGTTCCTAATGCATTGACTTTTGTACCATGCAGCTTGCCGTAATAAAAAAGGAGTGTCATTTTCGATACTGTATCTCATTTCCACTATGACATTGTAGTTTTCATTTGTGGAGGTTTTACAGATCAGATTGTTTCAGTGCACTGTAGAATATTCAGGAAGGATCAGGATTATAAACCTCCACACAATTCAGAGAGATGATACAGATCATAATCTAAACCTTAAGCCAGTTTAGAGGAAGGATCAGGATTTTAATATAAACCTTAGGTCAGTTCAGAGGAAAGTTCAGGATCATAATATAAGGCTTAGGTCAGTTCAGAGAAAGGATCAGGATTATAATATATACTTTAGGTCAGTTCAGAGGAAAGATCAGGATGACAATAAAAATGTCAAACCAGTTCAGAGAAAAGAACAGGATTATAATACATCCCTCAAGCCAGTTCAGAGGAAGGATGATCTGATGTGTGAAATCACGTGGAGGAGGGGGGTTGGAGGGGGTTTTAAGAAACATAAAAGAGACATCCAGTATCTCTTCACTGTATGATCCCTATACTTTCTTCCTCCACTCAGAGGCTTGGGTAGTTCATCATTTCCCAATGCAGTCTATGGCAGTTTGACAAGCTCTGTGACTGTAGCTGGGAGTATTTCCACTACTTGACCTAACCAGGAAACGCTAAGGCTAGTATTAATGGCCCGGTCATTAGTATTTTAACCCCCGATCAGAATAGAAAAAAGCCCTGACAGAGCCCAACACAGTGGTAAGAAAGAAAGGGAGAAACTATACAGTCCTTTACAAACCTCTATCCGTCACCCTCCTCCCCGGGGGTTCAGGGGTGGGGGCGGGGTTGAGTGCGGACACGCCCTGTCAAGCTACACCAGTCGCGCGTGTCCCTCTGGTGTGGCCCTGGATACGATTCCGTTGTCACACTGCAGAACCTCCTCACAGCTGCACAGGAAGTGGGCTGTTGCATCCTGGACTCTGCGCCCCAGCGGGGGGAAGACGGCAGCCCAGATCTGGCCAACAACAACAACAACAACACTGCCTGCAGAGCCTGTTAAGACCTCCTCCTCCCCTCCCCCTGTCCACAGTCCTGACATGTGTTCCAGAAATGTGTCCTTACCGTCGCAGTGTGACGATGTAGCTGTTTGTTCTTAGTCTAATCAACCTCAGACAATATCTACAGTGATTTGGTCAGGGCAATTGGATTAAAATACTAACCGTGTTTTTACCTCACCTTTGTAATGCTTTAATAATCCTTTATTGTGTTGAATATGATAGTTGTAGTATAATGTTTACATTTATATTAATATTACAGGGCTATACATTAATTCCAGAAATACGGACTGCAGTTGCCCTAGTAGAATATTAGTTGACACAAATATTTACAGTGCGGCAGTACTATAGGAGGTTCATATATATACCTTGTATACACACAGTCTTGTAACATAACACACCTTGTTTACATACATTATCATAATATCATACATCTTGTTTACACAGTCTCATCATATTATACACCTAGTTTACACACTGTCTCATTATTTCATAGCCCTTTTTAGCACACAGCCTCATCATATCACACACATTGTTTACATACAGTCTTATAATATCATACACCTTATTAACACACAGTCTCATATCAAACACCTTATTTCAATTTATGAAGTCATACAGTCTCATTAAATCATACCCCTGCTTCACACTCAATAAGAGTAAACCTATTTCTACTGCGTGTGAAAAATCCCTCTTAATTGTGAAAACTGCAGTACTACTCTGTAGAGTCCAGTCCAGAAGAATGGACGGATGTATTCTTACATACTCAAATAGCCCCTAAAGGATAAGCTATTGCTCATGAAACACATAGGACGGTTAAGGGCATTCGGCCTGCAAAACTTAACAGTCCTCTTGTATTGAAACAGAATCTAAAGGTCTTTGATGTTCTTGCAGATACAGATGAAGAGAGAAAAGTAATGTGGGAGTAAAAGAAAAGTAAAGTGGATGAAAAGCAAGAAAAGATCTCAAATTTAGATGCCTCTGTATCCCTCTCCAGCTATAGTGGATCAATAGCTTGCACTACTCACTGCGGTAATTGGGAAAGATATCGGACAGTGCTTTAATTATTACTGAACATTGTTAGAATTCCATTCTTTTAATCATAGCTGCTATTTTCTGTTAATGTTTACATGATGATGCAACAGATCTTATCCCTTTACATCCCAACCAAGGCTTGATATGTTTCCAAGGCCATTTTCTATACTGGTGTCAGACTTTACCATGTCTGCCAGGGGTAGGCCAGAGTTTAACAGACTGCATCCGATCGTGTGCTCCTGTTTCATGAGCGCTGTCTAAAATAATAAAACAATTATATCAGGAATATGTGCAATTAACCACTCTCTGACTTTTGTATTTAATGCAACAGTGGTCAGCTGATGGTGTCCCTCCTCCCAGCTAGCCTATGACAGCTGGTCCTGAGAGAGTGCAACAGACCAGCTCCTCCTCTTCAGCTCCACACACTGGGGTGTGGATATCCCTGGGGGCTCTCATGTGGATAAGATTCTTTGCTGATTACATGACAAGACCAGAAAGAATCAGTGACTATTCATTGGTTGCAAGTCAGTCATGTTACATCATAGTCGTTGTTATCAACATTCTACAATGACTATATACAAGGACTAATGACTTTCTACAATGGCTAATTACTTTCCACGGGGGATAATGACTTTCACAGGGGATAATGACTTTACACAGCAGATAATGATTTTACACCGGGGCTGATGACTTTATACAGAAGCTAAAAACTTTACACAGGGGCTAATGATTTAACACATGCGTAAACTACTTAGTATATGGGCTAATGACTTTGCACATTGGTTAAGAACTTTACACAGAAGCTAATTACTTCACATGGGCCTAATGATTTTCTTCTATATTACATTATATGGGCTGGGAAATATGAAGACATTGGTAAAGTAGGCAAATATTCTATTGGATAAAATCCAATCATCATCATAAAGATGACTTTAGATGGCAATCTCATGAGGCCATACATTCAAATCTTGTCAAGACTTCTTGGAGGTCTGGTATGTTTGTAATTCCAAACATACCAGGCCTGGTTCACCATTGCAGATCTGGTTCACCATTGTTCAACACCTTCCGAAAAGAAAACGAAAGCAAACATGGAGTGAAAAGGTAATTCTGTTTTGGGAGAAGTGAAGCCATTACAACTGCTCATTTTAAAATCTGTATTGAATAAAATAAAGGTTTTGGCATGTTTACATATAGTAGAAAATATTTTAACAGACATCCTCCACCGTCCAACAGCCTCATGCAGGGGCGCCAACCCACGGTCCTCTAAACATATTGACCCATGAAGCTTTTTTACTGTCCCCCCATTGGACACCATGCTAATAGGCTATTCTCAATTACACTATGGTAAAAGTATATATTTTTAAAAGCAGTATGATAAAAGTATCGAAATCTACACATCCACTTCTGTAAGTTGCTCGGGAGAAATGTGTCTGCTAAAATGTAAATAAAGCTAATTTTGAAATTAACAGGGGCCGTGGATCTGTGCCTACTGGTGTGTCCCCAAGCCAGCTGCATTTAGCAGGGGCACAGAAAGACAGGCTTTCTCTAAGGCACATTGCTCCTTTTATGCCTCAAACACTAAGCCATTGATCTAGGCTTTCTTTCTCCACTAAAAGTCACAACACCGGTCTGTATGGGTTTACTGCTATACATTACACTAGCAAAATCTCTCTTACAGAGGTCCTTGAGTCATGTTGACATTATGTGGATTATCAATCAGCAGACAAATGCAGGGCACAAATTGCAACAAAATATTTAAGAGAAATGTTCTAATTTCTCCAGTGTCTTTGAAACCAGCATTTCAGGCCCAGACACTTGGCAACCAGTGAGGAAGTTCCCTGCAGGCCCACGGCTTTGAATTGAATGCTACTTAAGTCTTTTCATCAGTGTGCTCTGGCTCCAGCAGTGAGGCTGTAATAAAAATGGTCTGATTGTATTCCACGTACTGGGGGAGAAGTGAGATACAGCTATCTACGTGCTGATATATGTGCTGTATTATATATGATATGTTATGGTTTGTTATTAAAAACCACTTAGAAGAATATGCTGATTAGATTTCAAGGTTCATCTGGAAGTCTATAAAGTAGGTTGTTCCCTGAGGCGTCGCCTGGACAACAATACATTCGGGGCTTACCCACACCCCCCAGCTCCGCCCCGCCGAGGACAGAAAGTACACGCTTTTGAATGTACATGGGGGAATATGTAGATGTCCACGCTAGCGGCCATACATGTCTACATTGTCATAATGCCTGATGACCACAGGATATTTTTTTATTATTATATTATTATTATTCATAAATGTTCCGGGCTATAGCCCCGGATGCCCAGGCCTAACGACGCAACTGGTTGTTCTAACAATGATGATCAGAGCATTTTTCGGTCACAAACCGTGGCAATATTTAATTATTTAGGGGTGGGCAGACGTAATAACAAACTAGACACGCTTTCTGCAAGGCTGTCAAAGAAGCAGTGGAACTGCATCAAAGTGGCTGTCTCAGAAACATAAGGTGTCAACAACTTCTGTCAATAACAGATTATAAAGGGAAAACCAGCTGCATCATGGACATGAAGACTCGCACACGCTGAATTACATTTTTGATCAGTTTGAAGGAAGCAACATGAGGATGTCGACAAGGGCCGCTGCTGTTCACTAAGAGAGCAGTCTCATGCTCTTTGTGGATGTCATCTGACTGTCGTTCAATGGTGCTAATTCTCGCAATGCAGCTGGCCTGGACGGCAAATCTTGTTGCGTCCTCAGGAATTCACAGACCGGTTGACTGGACTATTCACAGAAATATTCAACCTATTACTTTCACAACCTGCTTCAGGATGTCCACCACCAATCCATTACCAAGGCAGGTCAAAGTTACTGAGCTAAAAGATCGTCGACCAGTTAGAATTACTACTGTCAACATGGCTTGTCAAGCACTACATTACGGCAAACGTACTTGATTCCCTGGACGCACTGCAATTTGTGCACAGCACCAATAGATACAAATGAACTATGCAATGACAGGTTTGCTGATGTCAGTGGTAGGCTTGATCTCCATCAATGACAAATGAGGCACCAGGGAGGTTGGGGACTTAGCAGAATGGTACCAGGATAGATCCTCTCCCCCAGCGTCAACACAGAGCGTGAATATCAAAAAACCTGGACTGGTCCATCCACACTGTCACGATAGTGAAGAAGGCACAACTCTCAGTTAGGGCTATGGGGGTCTAGTATACGCACTCAACAAAATGTTTTGGAATGGCAACTTTGGGTTTCTGTTGCATTTAGCTAGCTAGTTAGTAGCAATTTGAACATTCTGTTACAGCAATAATGACAACTAGGGGTTTATGCAATTGATTTCTAATAACATGTTCAACCGAAACTCAGAGTTCATTGTTATATTTCTTACTAACATGACAGGACAGGACATTTTTCACCAATTTTGTCACGGTTAAGCAGTGTGTCACAGATTACGCCCATAGCATCTAGCAGTATTAAACTAAGGTGAAGCTAATTGGTGTAAAAAGGCAAACTGGGTAGATTTCAATAGCAGGACACTTTGCATTCCTTCCCTCTGGCCCCTCCTCCAACTGGTTTTAATAAGAAGAATGAAGAGGACATAGGACAGGGACATTTAGCTTGCCTTTGGGTGTTTTTTGATCAATTAGAGTGCTGCTTCACTGGTATGTGAAAAACAGACAACTAATGAGAACTGGATAAATTCTGTTCCATTCTAAAGTTTATTTTATGAGAACATTTTATCTATGAAAAAATATGGAATTTTTCAGGATAGGGAGTATGGCAATGATATTTCCTTATTCCAAAATCATTCAACATGGAATGATTCCTGCAATCTTGTTTTCATATAACAAAAATTAGCCCATTTACACTTTCCGCATTTGATACTTGTCAGCGTTCTGGTGATCAAGGAAGGAGGAAGCGGACTGCGGAGCTATAACGTTTGGATTCATTTAATAATGATGAGCTGACACATGCTCTGTATCGTAGAGACAATAACACACAAAGACAAAGGGAGCAGAGGGAACATATATACTGAGGGGAATGGCTAAATGATGATCAGGTGCGCTAAACGAGACAACAGGTG
>JACXGJ010008411.1:0-27265 GCA_016801105.1 Esox niger | reverse complement strand
CCGATGTCGTGCCCTTCCTTACACCAGGGCAGATGGCACCCGATGTCGTGCCCTTCCTTACACCAGGGCAGATGGCATCCGATCTAGTGCCCTTCCTTGAATTCGGATTCCTTATTCATGTGGGCTGTTCGTAAGGAACCAGACATTCAGTACAGCATCAGGTTGAACTGATTTGGTTATTAGCCTGAGAAATGTGCTTAATTGGGTTCAGAGTTCGGCGTGAGGCCTGCTAGTCTCACTTCGCTGTGGCGTCAATGCAAAGTGTCACGGTACAAAACATCGACCTGATATGCATCTGAAACCCCGTTGAGAAACGCCCGTCTCGCTCCCAGTCACGAACCTCCTGCCAAGGTTTCAGGAAGAGCCCTCCCCTTCCTCTGCTCCCTGCGTAACCGTGACCCCAGGAGTCCGCGTGTTACGGGCTGTCGAAGTGTCGAGGCGTGGCCGTTGCCCTCATTAGGCCGAAAGGACGGTCGACACAAGGCGTGCGAACTGGGACTCACGTTAGTAAAAAATAATGATTAAACCTCGTGTTTTGAGCTGGATCTGTGATCTGTTGTCATGTGCAATAATCTACATGTAGAATCATCATCATACCTCAGTTAGCCATGAAATTGCAAGTTTGAAAGCCTGTGGTTTTGATGACACAGACCACATATCGGCAGATACAAGACAGGATTTCCACAACGTTGACCCGTTTTGGCTCAACAGTGCCGCTTTTACCACCAGTGGCCAGAAATCCCACAATGTGTCATTAAAAACACAGTGAAACTATAATATATTGACTTCCTGATTTATGCACACACACACACACACACACACAAATGAATGTCCAAATCCACACTTATGTAAGTATCTCCACACACAGGCACACACACACACGCGCGTGCGCACGCACACACATATTCGTCCCAATCACCACCTCACTGTGATAAGGTCCTAACAGTCATCAGTAGAATACACGCATTTGTCCAGGCTGTCCAGTCAGCGACCTCATTGTCCCGTTCCACAATTGTGTTTTAAATGACCAAAGAGCCATCCACCAACTGTCTTTTTGTGTTTTGTTTATTACCCAGGCATAAAAACAGCCCAGAACAACAACACAATCAGGCTTCTGTCAGTCAGAGGCGGAAACAATACTGTCATTGTCTTCGGACAACATTAGCATTGACTTCTAGTGTGAAAACGGCATAAAAAAACAACACCACTAAACAACAGTATTAAAGCACTGTAGCAATGGGCTCATGTCATTGGATTTGTTTATCGATGATGTTCGCTGCACAGACCTCCTCATCTACATTCCAACTGGCACCTTAGCCTGAACTTAGTACACTACTTTCCATATACAGTGGGCTGTTTTTTTGCCAGTTGGGACGGATCCCAAAGGCTACACAACAGCAGTGTTCCTGTTAAGCCTAGCAGAAGAGACAGGGCAACCAATGAATAAAGTTATAAAAAGATCCCTCCTCTGAAGAGAGATTGCTGCTCTTTATCCGAAGTGACAAGGTTGATACCGCTGTAATAATATGTGCGCCAAATGGACGTTCGTAATGCTAAACGCCTCCTGTCAGGCAATAAGTTGGATTATGTCCCTCGTTTGAAATGTCGAAATCAGGCCTCCCTCCGTCCGTCCCCCTGTCCTCCTCTTTCTCCCCCAGACCCCCCCCCCCGCCGTGTCCCCCACGTCAGTATGAGGGGCTTGTCACAGTCTCTCTGGTGGACTCTTGGGAACCCTACCTTTGTCCCCTACATTGGATCGTTTGTTGTCTTTGTGTGTTTAGTTGTTGCGTTACGAAGGATCGTGGTTGAGGGTGAACTCTTTACACTACGGAGGAGATCAGCGCGTGAATTAACACCCATCACCGCGTCCGGGCTAAAAATACCGTCACGAAAGATTATTAAATCTAAATTCTGTTTCTGCTAGCTGGGCTAACATATGTCCCCATCGTCCGCCAATTCACATTCATCCGACTTTATTTGCCCATCATCTTCATTAATCTTTTCAATTGTCCACACAGTTCTTTCCATCTCGCCCTTCTCTGCGCTTCGTCTGAGAGAGGTTGAACGACCTTTTGTTCCGCTCCAGTGTACTGCGATAATGACCTGTTAGTGGAGGGGTAGCCCTGACCTAACTGGACCATCCTCTTCCTGTCAAATCAAAGGGTCATTAGAGGAGGGGAGACACAGAGACAGACAGAGAGACACAGGCAGATACCAGAAGAGAGAAACACACAGAGACAGAAAGAGAAAAACACACAGATGGAGACAGAGAGAGACACACACGGCCAGCGAGAGACAGAGACTGGGAGACAGAGAGAGACCGACAGAGAGAGACCGACTGAGAGAGACTGACAGAGAGACAAAGGCAGGGTTATTGTTTTTTTTTTAATACTTGATAAAGCCGACTCATGTAACCCCAGCATGTTGCCTGATAGCTCAAGCTCCTTCAACTCCACTGTTGCTGTGCCACTTCAAATTAGTCACTCCTGGGGCAGCCTTCTATCTTTGCCAGATACATTAGCACGCCACTTAGAACTCATACCGCCCAGGGTTCAGTGCAAATTATAAACCAGCTGGTTTAAACTCTGTTGGCTGATTGGCTGAAAGCAGTGACACATGACACAAGAACACTTTACTGTTCTTATGGTGTTGGTAACCAGTTCGTAATAGCATCAAGGCACCCCAGAGGTTTCTAATATATTGCCAGTATACCACTGATAAGGGCTGTATGTAGGCACTCTGCAGTCCGTCGTGCCTAAGGACGCCACCCCATTATGTACTTTCTGTCAGCCAATCAAAACAGGTGTGTGGAAAAATTTAAAATGTTCGCGATTTATTCAAATAAAGAACTTCTCAGTCGTTCGAATAACAGTTGATTATTTCAAGTTTAAACACTACAACCATCACCACGATCTGAATAATTTTAACGTAAATCTTTTATAAATGGCGTTTATAGTGAGCGGCAATGGGAAATGGGCCATGGCCAGTGGGTTCAGGGAGAATCACAGCATTAAGGACGGTGGCATTACACCACAGGTCAGTGAGGGAAATAGGCCGAGGATGGTTCCTCTCAGGAAGAGCAGTGAGCAGCCTCAGATGGAAAAGGACCATGCCCCACGGTAGGCCACCAGCCTAGACGGTCAGCCCGTTAGTTCGGACAGGTTGGATCAGGTGTGAATCAGCTACCCACCCAATAGACCTGGTAGGGCTGCCCTGGCTTTAATGGGTTTGTAGATTCTCATGTTTGATGTTAGATTTGGATGTTTTCCATTAGCCTAATAAACAGCCTAGAGCTTGTAGTTATTCGTCATCCGAAAATGTATCCAGGAGGTGTGCGTTTTGAATTCACAGTGATTACATCAGGCTAGCTTGCTGCTCTGTACTTGTACTGTACGTGTACTTGTTCAATGACAATAAAGTAGAGTCTAATCTAGTTCAATCTGTGGATGTTTAGCTATCTGAACTGTGTGTATCATTATAACCACCGGGTTTACAAACTGAAATAAAGCATTGAACGTCCCCATGTGGGTGACAGCCAGTGTCTGTTGTCTCAGTAGTTTGATGTGAATAAAGGCTCAGTTTCAAGCTCTATTTTTAATCTTAATTTCAATAGATGACAGTGATGGATGCTATATCAATCTGTCCTGAATTGGTTTTAACGTCACAGTAGAAGACAGCAGAAATTTCCATTATGCTAACTGTGTAACGTATCCATATCGGCTGGGTGCTTGTAGTCCCTGATGTTGGTGAAACATCAACTACCTTGGGGCTAATTCGTGCACGCCCTAAAGTGCACGTCTTGATGAGCATCTTAAGAATTTCCCTGTTCCTTCTTCACATTGTATTCCACAGTTTCAATACACAGCTGATTTTGTGGTTCATGAATTGGAATCTGAATTGATTCCCCATCAGTCCCTTGGTCAGATGAATCATATGAATCAGACATATTTGCTGTGTGGTTTTATAAAAATGATTTGCTGATGTAATGTACTGGAGTTTTTGTATAAAAAAACTACAGGGTAAAAAAAATGCATTTACAATTGTGTGGTTTGACAAACCAGCATTTGGTAAGTGTTGGAGAAACCCAGAATTTGGTTACTGTTTGGCGAACCCAGAATTTGGTTACTGTTGGACAAACCCAGAATTTGGTTACTGTTGGGTGAACCCAGGGTTTGGTAACTGTTGGGTGAACCCAACGATAGGTTTCTGTTGGACAACACAGTGTTTGGTGAATTCTACACAGCAGCATTGGATTGTATTTGTAACCAGGGCCTGGGTTTCGAGATTGAACCAGTACTTGGGTAAATTAGACTATATATAATGTTGGGTTAAAACCCAGTGTGTTGGGTTGTGACATAAATCCCCTAACATTATGTAAAACAGTTCATAAAAAGTCCATGGATTATTTAGTTTGCATGTTTCTGTTTTCTTTACCGTCCATCCTTTTCCTTATTCTCATTATGTATCCTCTCAGAAAAGACAATGTCAATAAGCACTAGAATTTCAGATGCTCTTGTAATGAAATGTACTAAACCACACAATAATTAAATTAGAGGCTCAGGAGGGAGGAGGAAACAGGGCCCATCCAAAATATCAGTGCAAATTAACAATAAAACAAGTATTGGATGTGACTGGGAATTTAACCATTCCCAAAGTGGGTGCATGGTTCTCAGATGCCTCTGAAGGTTCTACTATTGGTTATTGAGAACTGTATGTTGTTTATGTTGTTATCTGAAGTCTGTTCTAACAGTGCGACTGTTTAAGGCTAAAAGAATGCAAATGTATATGATTGTTTTCGCACATTAAACACCTGTAAATTGGGATGGCTACATGTGAAACAAAGATGATTGAAGATCAAGACATTACAACCCACCAATAAAAACCCAGATTTAACATATTCTTTATTGAGATTCTACAAAGATGTTCTATTTTTAAGAAGAATAGGAATCTGAGAAACCACTGGTTAATTAAATATGACATTGCATAAAAGGTCTCATTCTAATTGCATCTGACATCTGATCAGGGGACTGTGACCTTGCGACCTTGTGACCTTGGACGAGGAGTGAGAAGTAAGATGTTAGCTGAAAGGAAAGAAGAGATGAGAAGGAAACGAGATGGGGTCGATGAGGAGGGGGGTAGACAAGAAGGGAAGAAAAGGACATTTTTAAAACATAAAAGGACAAATTATTGCAATTAGGGCCGTTTGAGATTATTCTAATTTAGCAATCAACTCCTTTCTCTAAGATGAAATGGACCATATCTGTGCAAGGAACATTTTGTATTTGTCATCACATTTTTGTCGTTTTTTTCATCTTTAGTTTCAGAAAGATTTTTCTGGATATAATAATTGCTCTTGCAAGAAATGAAGCTACTGTACAGATCAGCCCATAGCGTTTCCCCCTCCATTTCAACCAAGCAGAACCTGAGTGCCAGGCGTTTCAGATTTCCCCAAATTGAGGAGGGAGTCAATAAGAGACAGAGAGAAAGTGAGTGAAGGAGAGAGGGGAAAAAGGGAGAGCATACGAGAAAACAAGAAACAGAGAGAATAACAGACAAAGAGAAAGAGAGAGAATAAGGAAGAGGAAGAGAGATATGCTAATAGGTAAACAGAGACAAAATGAGAGAGATGGGGGTTTGAGGGAAGGAATTAGTGGTGGAGGGGATATGAGGTGTCTGGTAGCAGTAACCTGAGCCAGACCCTCTCTGTTATTCTAGAGAGGCTCTTTGTGGTGTGTTGATAACCCCGACATGATTGTGTAGCAACATAACACAGCTGATGGGTTTAATTAAAGCCTGCAATAAGGAATGGGGGGTTATGGAGAGACATGTACAGTGCATCACCGAGACAGACAGAGACGGATACAAAGAGAGAGACAAAAGCTGTCCAAACAGGCCACAAACAACGCTTTGAAAGCACACACACTTTCATGTCCCCTAATTCTCTTTACGCTAGGTTGTGTGTGCAGTGACTGAGCACCGTTTGGCTGTAGAACCTCATTATTAGGTTGTAGCCGTCACCGTTGGGTTAATGAAAGTCATACTGGATGGTTGTCGAGCTCTTAGCTTACAGCAGTGAAGTCACCCAGTCATTGAGGACTGTTTGATGCCTTCATTTACTGCAGGTTTACTAATATCTTGAGCATTTGACCGCATGTCATCTACCTATGGAGAGTGTCAGCTTGAACCCAAATGTCTGCTGCACCCAAATTCCTCCATGCACGAACCCTAACCTCCACCCTCCTGTCATTACATTAAAAACACGGCGTATGGAAGCAAGAGATAACCAGGACTGTCTTCTAGGCTCAGAGTGCTGGGGGAGGGCGGGGGGGTACATGCAGGATTCACATTTAGACGGACCTCTTCCGGTAGGCAGTGACGCGCCCACTAGTGACGGGGCAGATCTGTCATCGGCACCTGCGCCCCCCCAACACCTTTTGTCCCCCGCGTTCAGTCAGATGGTCCCTCCCTCCGCGGAAACGTGGAAAGGCCCGTGTCGAGTGTGGCGCCACTGCCTGGACTCGGCGTTCTCTTCTGCCGACTCAAGGTGTGTGCAACACCGGTATGACGACACCGGTCCAAAACACACCTTGAACGGCCCGAGGTTACCGTGCGGAGTGTCAGTTATACAGGGGTGTCGGGTCCGTGACCTTTTCAATTCTGTGGGAAACACATAAAACACAAGGGGATTGGTACTGATCAGTGTATCAAGCTCATTGCCATGGATACTGCTATTAATAACATTACAGTGGTAGTGTTGTTATTAGTAATATGATATAAACAATAATGTGATGGTGGTGAGTTACCCCAGGAGAACAGTAACACCAAGACATCAATTGTGCGTTGTTTCTTTAATGAATAGGTAAACCAAGACCTGATGTTTCCTGTCTGAATTATAATTAGTGTCCCGCATCTTGAAGAAAATGACGTTGGAATCCATATTCCTTAAAGTCACTAGCTAGATCTGGTGCCGCAGACGACTTGGACTACTGAGCAGTGCCAGATAAGTCCAATTCAGGATGCCGGCTAGTGCGTTGTCGTCGTGGAAACTTAGCCGGGTGCCAGAGAATATAGCCTGGAACGCTTCCCAATCAACTGCGTTTTCCCTCTCCTTCCATCCCCACAACCAACTGTCTGTGCATCTGTTTGCTTTAAATGAGAAGCGTGTTAAAATGTGTGCCGAACCTCCGAAGACCTCTGCACTTAATTACAACGGAACAGAAGGGCCGCTTCCCAATCAGCACCCTGATTCCTGTACAGTGCACAAGTCCTGGTCAGGACCCTGGTCAAAGCTAGTGTACTGAATAGGGAGTAGGTTGCCATTTGGCATGCTACACAGAGTTTGCTACTTCTTTACCCAGAATACATTGGGAAGTAAATTCCCAAATGGAATGCTAACTCTATTGATCAAGAAACAGCCCCCCTCCCCACACACACAAATGTATTGTATATAATAAAATATGGCATTGAGAAACGATGGAGACGCCTTTGTTGAAGTTGTTGCCAGAGGACAGATTCTGGCCTATATGATCCATCAAACGAATTCATACGTACATATGCCATTGTCTAGATTAGACATTTAAAGGGGAAGCAGGATGTATTAGCTGATGCCTACTCTTCTTTACCCCTTTCTCCTCTAAAAGTCTCTGTGTACTGTACATGCAATCTCACTCTGAATGGAATATGAATTATTTATCTTGCAACTATTCAACTGGGAACGTCCTTGATATTTAAATTTTATCATCAAGGGCATCTCACCAGGCTCCAGAGTAATGTAACTTGTGACATACACATTATCCACTAGCGCTCCTGTATGCAACTAAACATTTGATGGAGAAAATTATTTTCATCTACTTGAAAAGTGTTTTCCCACTCTAAAAAAGTATACGTATATTGCCCATGTTTGTGTAAACATGCTCTTTATTCTTTAACGATAACATGCTGTGAGATGTAATATGCTAGCGAACAGCAAAGCGGGTCATTTCCTTGCAAAAATGAAAGGGCGTTGAGGGGCAATGCCAACGCAGATCCTGCAGTGAAAACGTGCTGAGTGTGACTGTGAGGGACTAAAGTCTGCTGGTACCGTCAGTGCTGGTTGTGGCAACGTCGCGGCAACGTCATTTCGCTATGCTAGCTAATAAGATAAGCGATGACTGTGCAAAGTGTTAGAGCCTTTTATGGTTTAGTTCTGCCCAGGCTTAGAAGAATGTCTGCTTGCAACTGAGCTTGTGTACCAAATGGCCACCTATTTTACTACATAGTGCTCTACATTTTTGCCTGGGCCTCTGGAGGTCTGGTCAACATTAGTGATCTATAATGGGAATAGTGTGTAATTGAGAACTCGGCTCAAGTGTTAACAATGCTTGGCGCATTACCTCACTGAAAGATCACGGAGATGTGAGTTCTCCCCGAGGATTTGACGAGGGACTCACTTCACACAATGGCTCATGTTTACAGCAGACAAGTTAGTTTCCTTCCAACAATTATGAGGGAAATTGAATCTCCGGAAATGTTCGTTTACTTGTCCATTAGACCAAACAATAACACGATCCCTGAAGGTTTACAAAAACATCTGTCTTCAAACGACAATTTAGAAAATTAATATCCACGCTATGTCAGACAATGCTTGGGACAAAGTAAATCAAATGGAAGCAATTCCATTTTTCCTCTTTCATCTATTCACGGTCAGTTTTAGCCAGGGGACAAAAGCACGTTAAGTGTTGTGTTCATTCCAAGACTACAGCCTTTACAATAAGTAATAAATTGCAATTGCAACTTCCTTGGTTGTGACCGGATCGAGGCATAATCTTGTGGTGGTTTTGAAGTTTGTGTCTTTCATTTGCCACAATTGATACTCAACATTAGCCAGTTTAAATGCTTTGATTATTTTGCAGCACTGTGGAAGCTAATGGATTAACTTAAAATCTCCTGGTTCTTCCTCTACATCGCACGTTTAAAAGCATTATTAGATTTGATCATTTTGGTAAAAGCCACACGGTAGATTGATGATGGGTTGATATTAAGTAATTGTAGCTTAATACAGTGCATACAGTTATTTACTAACATTTTATTAGAAAAGAGCTCTCTGGGAACCATTTTTCCTTGCTTTTGCCCTGTATTTTCCGAAAGGATTTGTTTGAGAGATAAATGACCGATCCTGTGCAGAGGATGACAGCCTACACAAAGATGATATTGAATTGATTTCTGAAATGTTGCAGAAGTGACTGTTTGATGTATGTGCCAAGACATGAATCATAAAAATTCTATTAAAAACCCCTTGAATGGCTGACACCGGAATATTATTTGTGATGATTAATTTGACTCAGTCATTACAAAAAGAGTCAAGTCAGAGTGTCACAGACAAAATTGCTTTTTCGTTCCCTATTGAATTTCCCGGGTATTTAAAAAAAAAATATCCCACTCTAGAATATATAATCATATCTTCAGTATTGCAGCGCACAGCGAAGTAGACCTATTGATATAACAGGAATACGCAGGCATGCATACATGCTGCATCGAACATACATAAGATCAAATAACTGCAGATACGCGACCGAGGCGTTCTGGTCTGAATGGTTCCCGTCACACTATCAACCATAAACACAAGAGCTTTTTTTATACTGCAGCGAGGGTCAAGGAGGTAATTGGGGACTTGGGTGCTGATTTATAGTCTCCATCATTTTTATGCATCTTATTTCCTTAGGGGTTGTGGTCACAAGCAGCATTTAAGTTCCTCATTAAATAATAGGCTGTCGTCCCCTCGCAGAGCTACTCCGGACAGGGCGGAGGCGGCGGGAATGGAGCGGGAGACGAGGACTACGAGATCCCCCCCATCACCCCCCCTAATCACCCCGAGCCCCCCCTCCTCCACCTGATGGACCCGGAGTCCGGCTACCTGTGCCACTCCCTGGGGCCTCACCACAACGGCCTTCTCAACCCGTACAGCTACCCGGAGCTGCCCGCCCTCATGATGTCCAACATGCTGGCCCAGGACGGCCACCTGCTCTCCGGCCAGATGCCCTCGGTGAGTAGGCCGGCAAGCGTTCCGTCCGTCGCACCACGCCCGGGTTCAGGGCACCAGTTCAGGAAGCGTTTTGGCGTGCGCACGTTTCGGCTTGGCGTGCGTTTCCGTGGAAGACGCGGACCGGTGTCATGGGCAAGCTTTGCAAGCCGTCTTGTCAGGGGGGTTTTGGCGTTTGTGCGGTAGTACTGTGTCTTCCGGTGTCGGACGGAGTGATCCGTGGCCGGGTTAGTTGTCTCTTGTCTTCAGTTTGAAATAGATACAATTTAAGGCAATTTTCGAAAAAACCATCAGCATATTGGCAAATTGTTTGATTCAGGTCAAAGGTTGTTTGGATTTGGATTTTTTTTATCCTACAATGCCTACTCTTCAAATGAAATAATATTTAGATATGGTAAAATGCAAGTCTTTTGACCTGCAACAATATTTAATATCCTGCGAAGGTAGGTGCTGAACCGAGCAGTACAACCATCACCCAAACAGTAAAAATATCTAAAGATATGCAGAATAGGGGTTCAACAGAGTAGCAGAACTGTCTGTCTTTCATAAAGTTAAATATCTAGAGAACGGCAGAATAGGTGTTTAGCAGAAGAGTGGAACTGTCTTTCATAAAGTTAAATATCTAGAGAAAGAGAGAATTGGTGTTCAGCAGAAGAGTGGAACTGTCTCTCATACAGTTAAATATCTAGAGAACAGCAGAATAGGCATTGAACAGAACAACAGAAATGTCTCTCATACAGTTAAATATCTAGAGAAAGAGAGAATAGGCATTGAACAGAACAACAGAAATGTCTCTCATACAGTTAAATATCTAGAGAAAGAGAAAATAGGCATTGAACAGAACAACAGAAATGTCTCTCATACAGTTAAATATCTAGAGAAAGAGAGAATAGGCATTGAACAGAACAGCAGAACTGTCTCTCATACAGTTTGTGGTAGCTGCCCTGACAGGTCTGACACACAAAGGTTTGTGGGTAAATCCATCACAGTCATATCTCTCTAAACATTGAGCATCCGCCAACCCATGAAGCATACAATATGAATACACTCTGATTGCTATATGAATAAAACCTCCCCCAACCCAGTACCAAAACTGGTTTGGTGTGAAACCGCTTCAGTGTGTCCTAAATGATCATCCTTCTATAATTGTATTCATGAGAAATGCAGAAACTATACATTGTTTCTATGTGTCTGTAATAAGGTCCTCCTCTATACAACTGTGGAACGTGTCCCAAATGGCGTCCTATTGTCAATGAGTGCACTACTGCATATGCAGAACATGCTATTTGGGATACATCCTAGATGTGTTTCGTGGTACCGTGTCATCACACTGGAGCCGCCTGTGTAGAGAGAGACACTTCTATCTGCCTGGTCAGAAAAATGTACAGTCATTTTAGCTGACAGAATCTAATCAGAAATGTTTTTACAGAAACCAAATACAGACTGCGGGTTCAAGTTAATAACTTAGGACCGTTGTATAGTACTCATGTCATGTTGTCACATTACCAGTCCACACAATTATGGCTTTGGAAATGGCGTCCATGGAGGAAAAAAAAAGACTTTTTGCTTTTCTATTACTATGGCGAGTATTATCCATACAGTTAATATGGATATTGGATATTCCATGAAAGCATAATGGTGTTTCTTTGAATGATGCCATGGAGATTCCAATGTAGCGATTGAAAGGACATGCATGGAGGTCATTCCTTTTCATTGCTACGCTAAACAGGATGAGACGTTCAATAATTCCAGCATCCTTCGGTCCTCGAAGGATCCTAAATAAAGATCAAGTGTTATTTATTTGTTGTTATTCACAGCCTTAGGTCTCATCCACTAACAGCAGTTGCTACATATATTCTTGATCCCTACAGATCTTCTGGTGAGTATATTTTCTTTTTGTATAAGCAGACAGAAGGAGAATCCATACTGCCATCGTTCTGTCTTGAAATCGTGATGCCCATCAAATATATACGCGGTAGATACATACGAGGTAGATACATACGCGGTAGATACATACGCGGTAGATACATATACGCCGTAGATACATACGCGGTAGATACAAACGCGGTAGATACTAAACTGTATATACATACGCGGTAGATACATACGCTGTAGTTTATATACGCGGTAGATACAGACGCTGTAGATAGATACGCGGTAGATACATACGCTGTAGATATATACGCGGTAAATACATACGCTGTAGATACATACGCTGTAGATACATACGCAGTAGATACATACGCTGTAGATATTAATACTGTAGATATATACGCGGTAGATACATACACTGTAGATACTAATATTGTAGATATATATGCGGTAGATACATATGCTGTAGATACTAATACTGTAGATATATACGCTGTAGATACTAATACTGTAGATATATACGCGGTAGATATATACGCGGTAGATACATACGCTGTAGATACTAATACTGTAGATATATACGCGGTAGATATATACGCGGTAGATACATACGCTGTAGATACTAATACTGTAGATATATACGCTGTAGATACATACGCTGTAGATACATACGCTGTAGATATATACGCTGTAGATATATACGCGGTAGATAGTCATCTGCACAGCTTCGCAGCGTAGACAAGGAGTGTATTTGCATGTGATTCATCACAATATTCATGTGACTTTGCGTTTGATCGTGACCTTTTCACAGATGACACTGGATGATTGGTGATTCAATATCTCTGGTGTATCTGTTCCAGAGTCAGCCAAGTGAAACACCTCGCGGTATGAGTGTTTCAGATGCTTCGCATCGTGTAGCAACAGAGGCACTCTTTAATCCAAACAGTCCATCTCTAGTTGGCTCAACTTTAACTGTTGCAAAATGTAATTTGTTCAGAGGAGTAAAAGAAACATGCGATTCAAATTCCCAGTGCTATGGTTTGCAATTACAAACGTACAGCATCCTTCAGAACGGCCAATCAGATGATAAATATATTGTTGTTTGTATTTAATATACAGCATGTATTCAGATTATTGTTGTATATTTTGTCACATAAAAACATTGGTTTATAATGATACATACTGCATGTACGGTGTATATAGTGGTATTTCTGTTTGTTCGTATTGTGTTGGAACATGGCGCAGGGAGGTTTTATGGTTTCTTCTTCTTCGTCTTCTTCTCCATAAACAATATCTGCTCCTGAAATGGATCCACGGCATCTGGAGGTCAGGCCTTATATTCAATCTTGAGCACATTGAAAAAAAAATCCATTAGGTTTCATCTTTCCTGCCTCAGCCGTTCTATTGTGGCGCTGCAGTTAGATCTGTTTTCATCAGGCAGATTCAATACGTTTACTGGGCAATGAAAAGGGTGCAATGGGCCCGCATCGCTGGAGAAAAAAGAACGAGGAAAGAGAGAGAATATTGTGGAGATGGAAAGTAACTCTCATTCTAAACAAGTACAGTTTTTAGCATTAAACATTAAAAATAATATCCAGGATTCAGGCATTATGATCTTTAAGAGATGATGCTGTTAAGGAAAATAGGTTTACCTGGTCCGTGTGTAGATACAGGGTTTTACACAAAGGCATGCCAAATCCAGTCAACTAGCAGAACAATGGATCAAAGTAGCAATTTGCAGGTATCACCTAAGGTGGCGTGTTCAGGACTATACTTTGCATATAGCTTAGTTTGTTATCTTGTTCTATTATATATTCTATGTATTATTTTAAAAAAATGTTTCAAGCCCAGCTGCCTCATGGGATATATAACATTTAATGTGAAGAACCAGTAGACTGGGCTGATTCCAATTAGATTGTACTGTAGTAGTTAAAGCTAACTGTATTATTAGCTAAAAGCTAATGAGCGGATTGTTGGTAATATTAGCTAAAAGGAATGCAGAGTGAGGACATCCACTTCTCAGTTTGCGCTGATGGCCTCTTCTTTCTGAACACTCACATGGGTAATGCTATCTCTTGATGCATCCCTGCAGACTTACATTGTTCCTATACTCTCAATGAATTGTTACCTTTTTTCAAACCTCTGTGAGCCCTCTTACTGAAACAAACTTAAACACTCGTCAGTGAGCCACAAATGCAAAGTGCAGCTCTCCTCATCTACACAGGTACTGTCGCGTTTTCAGGCCTGAAACAGACAGTTGACTGTACTTTCCTCATGTCGTTGAGGGCCATATTCAATTTGTAAGGGCCATAGCTTGTTATTGTGTTGTGGTCGCGAGCATCTTGTGGACAAACCCGATATCTTCCAGAGAGACTTTTTTCGGCCGCCTGGATTCAGACACGGTACGCTCGGCACTCTCTCCGTTAACGTGCTAATTGTCATTGCATCCTCCGCGAGCTCCAGGACACATTAGACATCAAGCATCCAAGCAAAGGCTGGGCCGATCTTGGAGGGATAATATACACCAGCTCCTGGCACAGGGCTTCTGGAATTGGAATGACGGGCCATGTAGTTGTTCATGTGCTGTCTTCATTGGTTTGTGAATTCGCTGTGGATAGTCATACTCCAGCCGGTTCACGGCCCTGTCCCTGGCTGGCGATAACGCGTCACCTGTGTGTGACCCGACCAGGGGGCTAACTCGTTGCTCTTGAAACCATTTCTGAACACATTCCAAGTCGATGCAATACGCACGTCCATGTTTGGTCTTGGAATCGCTATGATCATGAATAATTAATCTTTGATTGGGCCTTGCATTCGCGCCTCTAGTTTATTTACGATATCTTAGTCTTCATTGAGGAAATCAGAGTGTGCGTGCTGAATAGCTTTCTGAATATGTATCACGTTGGTGAATGAGACCATTCTGTTTTGTTTCACGGTATTAGCCCCCACTAGCATGTTGCGCTGAAATGCTGATGTACCCTGTTTTTACAGGAGGCATATGGACAATGAGAAAGGTCAATACTCTGGCCCCTATTGTTGTGAAAGTTAATTAACTATATTATAAGGAGGTAACATAAGACACCAAGGATGCGTACATTCAGCTTGCTGTTTTGTATCTCTCTATTGTTCCATTGTTTCAAATGGTGGATTGTATTAACAACCCTCTAATCTTCTGACTGCTATTCTGGGAATTAATTGAATGGAATTAATCCTGACCCGATTGTCACGTTAAAGGTAGCAGCTAGTTGGGTTTTTGGTCTCTTGGGCTTATGGCTGGTGTTGGCTAAGTGTATGTGAATGAAAGATGAGACGTAATGTCAACTTCATTTGTCCCAGACAAGCCTAATGAATTAATGATGAGCCACTACAGTTGCATCTTCATGTGTTCCCTTTAATGCGAGCTTTCAGTAACTTAACTACATCTGCGGAGATGCGAAGGGACGACGCAAACTGAATTAGCAAATGGATAACACATTTATCAAATAAATTGCTGGACTTTATTATGTGATTCTTAAAATAACCAACACTGAGTGCATGCATGCCATATCCAGGTTTGGAAACGAAGTTTGATCATAATTGTAATTGTTCGTAGCGCAAGATGATTTCTTACTCAGTGTAATGGTTTTATCGATATAAACTAATGATGTCCAATTCACTGGTCCATCTGATCAAGAAAAATCGTTTCTAAAAAGATATATCACATATTACTTCAGATCAACAACACATTTATGTTTTAAGTGGCCTAGTACACTTCTAAAGTGATGTCCTGGGTTAATAACTTAGATAACCCATAGTACAGTCCTAAAGTGATGTCATGGGTTAATATCTTAGATAATACATAGTACAGTCTTAAAGTGATGTCCTGGGTTAATACATAATACAAGTATAATACAGGTATTACAGGATTGTATTCAAGACACGGCAGCTGACCAAATGAGCTAATTGATCAGTTGACTGATTTCAATTACACTCTTCCTTCCTCCAACTTTATATAGAACATTTGGGTTAGTGGAAGAACATCCCTCTCCCTCTGATTTTGATTGAAAAGGTTCATAGCATAAAAACAGATGAATTGTTTAGTTTTTGTCATAGTTTGACAAGCATTGTGCACAGTATGTCTATTGAACATGTGTGTTTTGTGTATGTACGTTATATTTTCCAATAAACTCAGATAGATGCATAAAGTACGTTTGAGTTTGATTGCGCTGTGAAACCTGAGCAAAAGAGGAGCTTGCCTTTAAACAGCTTTATTTTACCCTTTTGCGATTATTTATTTCCAAATAGTCCTTCAGGCTAATGTTCCATTTTCGTTTTTCACAGTCCCTTTTCCCATAAATGAAGCATCGCCATAATAAATCACTGGACAAACAGAGACTTGCACAAACCCTGAAAGGGCTAAAGATTTATGTAACACATTCATGTTCCTCACTTCCACTGGTAAAGCTTGGCTAATAAAAGCTCCTATTAATATTTCCTGTTGCTAAGCAACCGCCGGCAGCCAAGTAATAGCATTCTGCTGGAAAAATAGATGACCGATAAGGAAAAATTCAATTCTTTTATCATCTCCTGGGAAAAGGTGCCTTATTTCTATGGGAATGTGATATGAAACTGTGGTTGTATATTTTGAAGAAATATTTGAGCCAAAAAGAAAGTTATTTCCAATTGCATTATGTCAAGGAGGACTTTGAATTCATTGCTTATAGTGAGGAATCTTTCTGATAATGTCAGTTAGCCTTAGGATTTAGCTAATCAAGGGATAAGGTGTGGATTTAATTTCTATTTTCTTAATCACACCCTACATCTGACATAGTGTTTAATGAATCACCATGTAATAACACCAGCCAACTCCACTGCAAATTTAAGAACCAGGCTAGGAAATAAAAGATCACAGGAACACGAGAATACAGGAACATGAGTACAACAGGACACGGGAACGAAAGATCAAACAAACAGCAGAACACAGGAACACAAGAACAAAAGATCACGGCCTGTTCCTAGAAATAAGGAAGTTATTACATAAAAATATATCTTTGTTTATTATGTTGTTTTGCACAATTTCTGTCAATTCATTGATTGGATTACATCAATTAAGGGTTCAGAGCAAAGCTGACAGTTTACCTATTGTTATTCCCAGGCTATTGTCCTTGACATGGTTTAATAATTGAAGCATTGATTGGTAACTTATGTGAATATAACTCAACCCACGTAATCAATTAACAATGACATTTTACAAGTTTGAACAGGCCAACAGAAAATGATTCTCACATTCATTTAACAGTATCCTAAACGGCACATTGTAAACGTTGATTTGGGTAGCCCTTGTCCACATGGTCCTGGTCAAAACATGGTGTTTCCAAGTGGCTACACGTTGTTTGAGTTCGCCATGTCTAAAATAGCCTTCACAAGTTTTCAAAAAGTGTTTTTGGACTAGGCACAATAAGAGTGTGAGAAAATCTTGTTAAAATCTTAGTAAAATCTTAGTAAAAATATCCAGACCGACATACAGTTAGTGAGTTTATCTGAAGACAGCTAGTTGACAAAATTCACTCAATAAAGATCATGTTAAAACAATAGAGGCACATCAGCGCAGATGCTAATACGCTGTAATTTGCACTGAAAACCTCTCTCAAAAACACCACATTTCTAATGCTTTAGCTCAGTTTGACAAAAGCTAAGGGAATCGTTGCTGTACAAAAATCCAACGTTAATTATCGATTTAAATCCCTATAAATCCACTCAAAGGTGTCCTGCAAACTTGAGCCTTGACGTCGCTAGCATGGACGCATCCATGATAAACCACATAGATTTTCGTATTGAAATCTCCCACCCAGCTCCCCATATTTAACCCTAATGCTCAAATACATCTGCAGTCATCTCATGGATCACATGTTTCATATGTTCCTTTCTACTGCTGGTGTTGTATTTGAGGTCATTGCTAGAGTCTTTAAAGCATTATCAAGACTCTTTTATATAAATATAAAATATACTGTTTGTTTTCTACTGCATTCAAATGTCTACACTGAACGATTGTCACCAGTCCGTTGGTTAACCCAGTTGGGTTCTTGGTCCATTTCCACCGGCTGATTTCATTTTGTAGCCGCGTCTGCTGTCTAAGTACCTGCGGCCCACTTCACGACCAGGTATCATGTCAGCTTGGTCGGGGAAGTTCATTGCGTCGGAGTGGAAGTGAAAACACATGACACTCTAAACAAATTATCAGAACTCGTTGAAAGCTTTCAATTCCTGAGTAGGGCTAGGTACAGTGTCGACATACTGTATGCTAATCTTGTTTATGCTTATAACCAGAGTTGCCCGTCTGCAGGCATCGAAACCTCATCGGGGGGAAAAAAGATGCTTGTGTCCTAAACGACAGCCTATTCCCTACATGGTGCCATTTCTTTTTCGATGAGAGCCCTGTGGCCGATGGCCATGAAGTAGTGTGCTAAATAGGGAATAGGATTTCATTTGAGAGGCACGCAACGAGCACACCAAAAAAGACTGAGCAGCAGCAGATGGACCTGGTACCGTGATGCAGTTACACAGATAAAGGATTTCATATTTCACATTACATTTGGCCACGGGCCTCGGCGGCAACTTATCATCCCATGAAATCGTGTTCATATTGCTTGGTGCCGTATCTCTGCCATCCATCAGCCCATTCACTTCTGCTTGGAGGAATATTCGCCACTCCTGGCTATTGGGGAAGATCCCATACGATCGCAAATCCAAGATGGCGGATCTCTATCGGCTACATAAATGGCATTACACTGTCAGATGAGCCCAGTCAGACATACTGTGGTGGGCCGTATGTTAGCTCCTCGTTTGTGTGACGTTTCTGCTGCTGGCTCTTTGGAGGGCCACAATGTGACGAAATCTTCTGTCAAGAACATGTGAAGAGTCTGTGAGAGACTTACACTCTCACAATTGGCTCTTGTTTGCATGCGTTTGTGTTTCCGGCGTGAGTGTGTGTTTGTGAGTGTGTGTGAATTTTTAGCATAACTGTAAAACTTCCTATTGGGGTAAACAGTTAGGGTTAGTCATTAGGGCTAGGTTAAGTTTCAGCATAGACAGTAGGTTATTGAGGTTAAGGTAAGGCTGAAGTTTAGGTTAGGGTTAAGTTAGGTTTAGTGTTAGAATTAGGGTTGGGACTAATAGAAGTTTGGATTTTTTTAAGGGCTTTTCACTGTGGTATTCAGAAGTAAAAACATCTGTGTGTAAGGGGTGAGGAAGAGGATGGGAACATATGTGACTGTAGTCTGTGCTCTCATTAGAAGAAGCAGAGCGGCGCAGAGTCTCTGTCATAAATTTCACCCTATTCCCTTCACAGCGTGCACTTGTTTTGACCAGAGCCCTATTGCTCTGCATGGGGGGGGCAGTGTGTCATTTGGGATGCCGGCTCTGTCTTTCTGCCGGAGAGGGGTGTATCCTTGCCACTCCTCGCAGACGTCTCGAACATGTCATGTCAGATGAGACGTTGGCTCAGATGCTCTCCTCTGCGAAGGTGGGGGGGGGCGGCGAGGTGCCGGAGACGAGAGGAAAGGGGGTGCGCTGACATTACCGGTAACGAGGAACACGGAGGCAGACGCCGAAGGGGACACCGCGACATTTCGACATCGGCAAATCACCATTTTCAAGTCTCCATTTTGAAAAGGCGGCAGGGTGATTAGTGGCCCCCGTTCAGTCACACGATATGTGAGAGGATATCAAACCTCATTTTTTCATGCAACCCGAAACGCCTGGATTCGTTCCTGTCCTAGTCGACTGCTGTGGCGTGTTGCTGTTAAAGCCGAGCTCTGGAGATGTGCTCGAACCCATCATTGTCCTATTAGCAACTGTCTCGATCTCACTTTGACCGAGAGACTCAGTAGTTAATAGCTGTCCTACAGTGAGGCTGGGGTGTGTTTCAGTCTGTGCAGATGAGAGAAGCACAGTCGTTTCCATCTCCAGATTAATTCCACTCCACCATATCGAGTGTATATAAGGGCAGTGTGTACCCCAATACCACGCCTGCCTGCGCTGTTTTGAGAATGCCACCAAAAGGGGTCGAGGTTCAACCAGCCGTCCCCAGAAGCTCGACACTCTGGCGCGTACATGGACAGGGAAAAGAAAAGGGCCACTGCGCTGAATTCCATCATCCACACACCTCTGTGTTCTTTTCAATGTCATCCTGACACATACCAGCTGCATTTCATTAGTATCTGATGCTGTTCATTTGAGGAGTGTTTGTCATTTTTCAGCCGAAGAAAGTGTAGGTTGTACAATATGTTCTCGATTTGTTTTTGTTAACACCCAATTGGACATATCGGCTGTTGTTTTCCTGCTTGTTACTTACTAAATACAGGTGGACTTCGACATGCTATTTCTGTGAAACCTGTTCAGTATATACTGCTGATTGGGAATGACTTACTTAATGCAGAGAGCAATTGTACTGCCATTCCTTTCAACCTGAATGTGTAAAACGATGAAAGACTGGCTCGGGAATCGTCCACTTCATGTTTCCGAAAAGCCCCTTGTATCTGATACCTAAAACACATTTTGTCATTACTTTCATCATCGCGGGCCTCCCTTTGTGACTACGCGAAGAGTCACCTGTTTGTCAGTCCTTATTATGTTGCGTCTCCCTGACGACACTCGAAAGTCTAAAGAGCCCAGCGGCAGGCAGTTCTCCTTCTCTTTTTTTACTGTGAGTCTTTAAGCAGCATATGATTTATAAATCCACTTTCTTATTAGTACTCCTCGCCTTTTATAAATGACCCTCCCGGGTATATGTAAGCTTGATGAGGTTCAGAGATGGATGGCAGAGGGGGGGGTAGGGAGGAACGCGGGGGAAAGGAGCTTTTGAGGAAGAGTGCTGTTAGCGCTTTGCCCCGAGGGTGAATGAGGGGGTCTACATGGAGGGGTGGGTGGTAGTCGGTACGAGGGCCCGGGGCCCCGGGTAGCTGGCTGGCTGTCTCCCTGCTACCTTAGGCGTGTTTACCGTTGCTTTTGAAGGATCAGTCTCGAACACAGCCCTAATTAAAGCTGTCACGGCTGGGCGCCTGGAGGGATAATGTTCTATTATTATAGTCATTTGTTTCAATTAAACGCTCAGTGATTTTACAATAGCTACCGTGAACCTGTGTGAGTGAGCCATCACTCTCAAACAAGATGGCTCCAATCAGGGAGGGTGTGAATGGGGGGGTTTGAAGGAGAGAGGCCGGGTAAGCCTGGGTTTTTCCCGGCGTGGACACTGGGCAGGAAGTCTGAGCAGGCAGGAGGGTAGGGACGCTATTCAATCAAAGGCTGGGTAGGGGAGTGTGCTGCGGTAAAGCTGGATACGAATGTGTGTTGAAGCCAGTTTTAGTTTCACCAAGGAAACGCTGTCTTAGTGACATGTCATCCTGAAGACATTTTGTTTGGTACCTCAGACATAGATTCCCAGTGGATTTGTCCTTATAGACAACGTAATGAGGAACAAAAAATTCCAATTACCTTACAAGGAGTTGTGATGTACGTGTCTGATATATCATGACCAAAGGCGGTTCTTTATCACAACGCTGTTTCTATTATAAACTGTTTACAGTAAAAACTAATGTGACGTCATTCCAATGTATACTGTATACTGTCTCATATACCACAGCTTTCAACCAATCAGCATTGATTTGAACATCCTACTTCATAAAAAAAAAAATCCTGCACATCTACAATAATCAATACTTCTAAAATAAATGTAATAAATAAAATAAATAAATGTCCAATTGAATTGCAATATTTGCAATTGTGCTTTTGTTTTATTTCTGTTTAGTAACAAAGCTGATCTTAGGCCAGCTGGCCTCTAAATCATTGTTTGTATTACGTCAAAAATCCTTTGGCTCAAAAGTATGGCAAACAAAAGCTGTCACACCTCCCTTGTTGAACATTATCAGAAAACAATCTCTTCAGCTAAAGTGAACCGTTGAAACAGTCTCCCACTTGGTTCAAGCTGTGTGTCTGTCAACATGACAATGCCAGGCCTGGCGATGCGTACCGCAATTTTACTACCATTCCATTGTAATATTCCAGCTAACAAATAACCAATACACTGTGGTGCTGGTGTCAGTGTCGTTTGAAAGTGAGAACTATGAAACGTTTCATAGCATCCGGTCCTAAACGGAGCTATTGGTGTGATGTAATATCATTTGAATGCTGTGGAGTTATTGTCAGAACAACACAAGGACTGTTCACTCTACAGTGAGTCTCTCTCTCCCTGTCCCTGTCCATCACTGGCTCTCTTGGCTCCTAAATAGAATCACTGATATTTAGAAGTATAAAGTTGATTTGAGGGACATTAAATAATTCCCAAGACAGACATTTGGTGTGTGTGGCGCGTGGTTTGTAGTCTCCACGTAACGCTACTTCCCCTGTTCCCTTCACTGTGGCAGGGATGTTGCTGGTCAAATCCCCTTAGCTAAATCAAATGGTGCAGGCAATCCAAGCTGCGATGAAACCATTTTAAAGGTAAGGTCAGAGGGTCAGAGGAACAATGGCTTTCTGATATTCCATCTTGCACACAATGTGCCGCACAAAATTGGAAAGCCTTTGTTATTTGACTCCTATTTGACTATGCTGTACAAGATGCGAATACAAACACTGGAGCCATAACAACAGCAGAAAGGAAGCTAAGCTTGGTCCCGTTTTTGCATTGCAGTTTCAGTCGTCCGGATGGATCCTTCTGGACGTTGATAATGCAATATCCAAATACTTAAGTGTGTGTGTGTGTGTGTGTGTGGGGGGGGGGGGGGGGGGGGGGGTGGACATTTCCATTTGTTTCCCCATCCAAAAGTCACAGACAATACAGCCGCCCATCTATTTCAATGGCACTAATTAAATAAATAAGCGTGGCGTTATCATTTACTGTCTTACGGGACATTCACACTATTCGCGATCAGGGCGATGGCTCAATTTATTTCAATGAAGGGAAACATGGCGGGCGAGTGGCTTGTTGGGCAATGCGTGGATCCGTGAAGGACATAGAAAAAGTTCAGATTTCCCAACTTTCACTCGTGCCCTTTTGCTGGGGACTGACCAGTCATGGGATTTTGCGTAGGTGGTTCTAAAAGGCTCTCCCAACAATTGAAAGAACTTAAACAGAATTAAACAAACCTGCTTTTGCAGCCCTTTTTAAAAGATGGATTTAGAAAATTGAAAAACGTAGTAACAGTGATGGGATTCCCTGAGCTGTACGATGGCACGCCATTTGCCTACAGAGAAACAAACAAAAAAATGCTGTGTGGAGACAGGTGGCCGAGATAATTGGTGCTTCTGTTGTCAATATTAGATACCTTAGCTGACTGGTGGCTACCTAATTCTAGCAAGCTGGTTTGCTAGCTAGCATTGCAGATTGTAAAAATTACATCAATGAGGCATATGAATTGAGTACAGAAATATAAAAAGTAAAAACTTATTATAAAATACGTTTCTATTCCAATTGTAATTGTAACAATTTTAATAAGCTGATGTTCATTCATACAATTTGCTATGCTCAAACCTTAATAAACAGTTTATCTGCTGTTAAGAGGCTAGTTTGCCCACAGACACACCCACAAGTACGTTACAAGCGAAGCACTCTGGGCAATGCTAGCATCGCAAACTGGGTCAATGTACCTTTAGAATAAAGAAAACATTTGAACTGCCGGCCTGTCTTTGTCAGTTTGTCTCACTGTGTCTGTCTCTGTTTTTGTCTGTCTGCCTGTCTTTGTGTGTGTGTGTGTGTGTGTGTGTATTTGTCTGTTTGTGAGTATGTATTTGTGTCTCTCTGTTTGTGTGTGTATCTGTGTCTGTCTGTCTCTGTCTTGTCTGTCTCTGCCTGTCCCTGTGTGTGTCTGTCTGTCTGTCTCTCAGTGTACTGTGAAGCAGCGAGTCAGAGAGTAATGGCCAAATAAAGCCTGTTACCCAGACAGCACTCCCCCCCCCCATGTCCAGAGATGATACCGTTTACGAATTAGCATACTGTACCTATGGCAACCGGCAACCTTTGTGAGATTCTTTCATAATGTTTGTACAGCCGTCACCCACCTGCTTTATTTAGCTCATGGTGACTGATGTTGCTACGTGATAACTTCTCTCTCTCTCTTTCTCTCACTGAGACTCTCTTCAGGTGATAGGCCGTGTATACAGCACTCCACAAACATTTCATAAAATCGCCTTTAGGACAGCGATTTGGTTTGACAACTGTTGAGGGTGTAATATTAAGACTTGGAATTGCGATCAATTGCGTGAATAGGGTTTTCACATGTGTTAATGTTCCAGCGTTCTGGATTTTAGTGTTCTGTGTTCATATCTTAGTTCATATATCATATACTTTTCTTTTAAATGAATCCTAACTGTTGTGTGACATACCTCCCTTTTTTGTGGACCAAAATCAATGTCTTTTAATTTATCATGCACAAAACGAAACTGTATGTTTTATATTTTTATCTCTGTAGTTTCTATAGACAGAGTGTTTCTGCTGTTTACCTGTCAGGAAACATTTGCTCAAGGAAAATTGCAGTTTTCTCTTGTTGTCGTGGTTCTGGAGATTGCACAAGGACGTTGTATGGATACAATGTTTACACACATTTTATCTAACCCGGCGCAAGGTGTTACTCAATTAACCTTTGTTTCAACAAATTTTTCACCGGGGGCCTCTGCTTCTTTGCCATACAGTGTGTGAAGGGGAAATACGATACTTAGTTAATATGCAGTTTTACGTGTTTATTTAGAAACGTTTCGCAGTCTGATGCTGCTGACATACAAATCCTACCATGTCCTGCTTTTCAAATGATTTACCAACATATTCAAATCAGGGTATTGATTATTAAAAAAATTGAATTTTAATATTACTATCCGGCTTTTATGCCTGGTAAACCTAAGCAATCGGCTGGAATAGAAAAAGGTAAAGTTGAAGAGAATACTGTGGCGCACGAGTCAGAATATGAATAGTGGCATAATGTATCTATACACGATTTCAAACAAATATCATGAATTATTCACGTTTTGGTTGAAAGAGAATAGAACATGATTGATAGTAGTCTGCTACAGGACTCACCCCCCCCCCCACACACACTAAAAATAAGGATTAGATGGGTAATTCCTTTTGTCCCAAGAACTCCTCAACTGTTTTATAAAAACAGATAGGCGGAGGCAGAAACCGTGTACCCAGACGCTCTTTTGCATCTCTTGTCCTTTTTTTTGTTTATATGAAATATAGTGTACTCAGATTAAAGGGTGACGATTTCACCCAGAGGCTGTTGCTATGGAAATAGGTCTGCCGTAGCTATGATAGGCCATTCATGTTTGATTAATTGGTTTTTCAATGCTTCTTGGTTTGTGAAGACCCTTAAAGAGCAGCTCCACCGAAAATGGAAAATTAATGGATTTTTTTTCCTCTTCTTATTTTTTCTCCCTTTTTTTCACTAAAGCTATTTCGCCATGTTTGAGAAGTGGAGTGATGGTGTTTTGAATTATGATTTCAGGTTGGAAGGTCCTGTTCTTTGGGGGGATGGGAGGGCGCAGTTATTTGAAATGCAAAAGGAATGTCTTTGTTCAGGCAGCCTTTTGTTAGCAGCTGCCGAGGCAAACAAAAAATCTAATGTCCTGTAAATATTCTTGGGTTTTTCAAAGCAGCCCGTATTCTCTGCAACGTTACATTACCAGTACATGTTATTCTCAGCAACCTACTGGGGCCAATTATGTTTACAGAGCGGCTAACCCTTCATCTAGCAGGCTCTACTTGTGTTTATCAAGATCTCATATGCTAGGACGCCTGCAATTTGATCTTTTTAGCACAGCGCTAATGTGTAATGTATTATTTAACTCATGAATGTTTAACAGGGCTAATAAATGCTAGTTCATCACTTTCTGATCTGTAAATTGCCAAACATTTTCCGGTTATGCTTGCATTAGGGCCTGCTTTTCCGCGCGTACTTCCTGATAGCTTTACAAAACAGGCTTTTGGTGTTGTTATTATAGTATTTATTCGAGTGTTTTTTAGACTATTAAGAACATTACCTTAAGGATGGGTTATTGGGGCTGCCTCTAATCTGTCAGCTGAAAGCGTGTAACCTACGTTGGTTAGAATTCCAACTATGAACTTGAAAGTACCGCGGCTTTGTTTTACTCGAATGGCCAACCCGAGTCATCTCAGTCCAAAAGCGGGTATTGTATAAGCACAGCTTGCGCTCTGCACCGTCTTGGTACTTAGAGGAACTGGAAAATTGAGTTAACGGTGACCATGTTGCCACCTGCTTGTCACAAATTACCCTAATGATGTTCTACGGCGACGAGAAGCCACCCACCTCGCCTTGAACGTCGAGGGGTTGCGTGACGAATTCAGCTGTTTTGGATTGCAGACTCCAGCCAAGGACATCAGAGGGTGTTGACACTAGTCCACGGGTGGCACTGCCGATCTGCAGATTATAATATTTTTTTTGCAATTTAAACATTTACATAAAGGGACAGATAGCGTTTTTGATTCGTGTGGTTGTGACTTTACTTCATATTTGACACATCGAAAATATTGCGTTTTTGTCCGATCGGCTGGCCTGAAAAGTGCAATTTAGTGAAGGAACTTGTGGTGTGTTTCAGTCGTGACCGAGGCAAGTGGGAAAATCAAAATTAGTTGACTTCTGACCAGCCTAAGTGGAGCGGTGAAACCAGTGGCACACTCACTCCCGCCGACCGATTTCCCTCATTCACGCATAAGTCAGGATTTTAGGCAAATTGGAAATGTACAATTGATAAAGTGAAGGTGGTAAAGCTGGTGTTCTTCTCTCACCCAGATCCAGGAGATGGCCCGCCACGACGGCTCACATTATGACCTCAGCCGTCACAACCCCCATCTGATAAACAGATCACCTAGGATACTGTCACACCATCCCATGAGCGCACTGTCCCAACTGAACTCTCAGGTCGGACGGAGTACGCTTACCCACGGTTCTCCCTCGCCTCCCGGAAGTAAATCGGCCACACCCTCTCCCTCGAGCTCCACACAGGACGAGGAGACCGATTCTCACCACAAGGTACTGATGTGGCAATGATTCTGTGACTTAGCTGAACCTAGGGACAGTCAGGGTGTCAGGCTGGTTTTATGACGTGTTGCAAGGCGGAACGAATATTCTCTATTTTCCCGACTAGATGTGTTTTTTTTTAGACAGGGTTCTGTGACTTGCTGGCAATTATTCAAACAGCCACCCTTTATGGTGTTAAATGCTGTAGTGTCTCTATGAGAGCATACATACCTGGAATCTCATAGGTATTGGCAATTGTTTTGTTTGATTTGTTTGTTTGCCTTCTTAGGATACATGCCAATTAGAGACCATCTGGTATTTTTCAGATTAGCTCCGAATCCCAGTTCAAACTAAAAGCAATGCAGTTTTT